>OU015492.1:20972400-21034900 GCA_907164885.2 Dolomedes plantarius | reverse complement strand
CTACCACCGTACATGAATTTGTTTGGATCTCTGTAAAACGATTTCTTCCTTGATTGTAATGTTATCGCAAGGAAGCAAACATACACATTATCTAAAATTTTGGGAAACTAAATCTTAATATAGATGGAAATCTCTGGTTATTTGGGGAAAAAAGTGGTTGTAATAATAAGGTGAAATAGTTTTGAACTTGAAAATAACTATGAATTTGGAAAGAGAAATACTTCAACAATCTCAACAATACTTAAGGAATAGAAACATAAAATTTTATGCAACTGTTTTGTAAATTGCTGTCTGTGATTTGTTCTATGAATTGATCTCAGTGTTAGCTATCTTTTTCTACCTTCATTCAGCCTATGAGGTAGTTCTAAGATATAATTGAAGGCCTTATCTGAATAGTGGTCCAACTCCATTTTTGTTCATTTTGAGATACAGAGTCTTAAAGTCTAGTGAGTGCTTAGAAATGACCGCTGAAGTCTGATGTGTAATGTCCTCTGTTGGCAGCAGAAATAAGCTGGAGGTATACCAGTTGAAAAATAAGATAGAAATGACTTGTATGAACATGATAGTGAGGCTAACTCCATTTTTTTTAAAGTGGAGTTGGACCACTATTCAAATAAGGCCTTCAATTTATAGAAGAATTTTACATCTGTTACATATTTTCACGTGTGATTAACTACTTACTCCACAATTTGTAATACAATAAATCTATGCTGCTTTTATTGAAAATGTTGCATAATCTCAACAAAGGATGTACCAAATTGTTTAGATATGTACAGCATGTATGTCTATATTCAATGTGGTCACAAAGTTTCTGGTTATTTCAACGTTCTCGTGCTTTTCCTGGCTCCGAGTTTTATTCCCCTTGATGATTAAATAGTATGAAACTTTAGAAAAACCTCATCAGTGCTCGCAATTTTTCATAATATCTTTCCATGGCATAGCAGAGTTCTTCAACTGATAATAATTGGCAAACGTTTGTCGCATCCCAGTATCCCTTTCAACTTTCTACCAAAAATAATTGTTGGGATCTGGATACTGAGAAGTGTCAATAAGTAACAAACTTTTTAGTCCTGTCTATGGAACCACTCGGTTGGTTTGGTTTAGTTTGGAGCGCTACTGTCAACTTTTTGCCACACGAGGGCTAATTAGACCGGGGCCTACAGTTTAAAGACGATTCCGAACGGCTACAAACATCCATGCCAACAGCGGGTCTCGAACCCACTGGATCTGAAACGAATGCCAGCACCCTAGCCATTCGGCCATCAACAAGGCATGGAACCATTAAGAATCGCTTCTTTTGAGAACAATTATCCCTGTGGTACACGGCATTCTCTCGCTGGAAATTCCGTAACTTGAAATGAAGACTATGGCTATAAACGGATGAACGTGGTTGGAAACAAAGGGGAAATACGATGTAGCGTCCAGAGAGTTATGATCTAAAGATTTCAATGAAAATATTTTCAATTCAATGACAGGTCTACCCCTACCTTGAAACATTGATAAAGCACAAGGTGGGTCTACAGTTTTACGTCGTTTATTGTTTAGTATTCGTATTATGCTAAAAGTGGAAGGAAAAACGGGATTCGTCGGGGCCCGACGCTTTTTTTAAGCAATAGTCAAGGTGATCGATTAAAGGTACATTGCAAGTGCTTTTGTACACATCTCTCTGTACGAAGTTTCATCAACATTTACAGTACTTTAGATCATACGGATAATTTTCGGACACATGTTGTTGGAAAGGCGGTGTCAGCCACTGGATTGTAATTCGGACGTTGCGTAGTTCTTGGAACCCAAAAGTAACCATCGTATCAAGAAAGTCTAACTTCTTAGCAGTTTACACTACGTTTGGAAGCTGATTATCTGGCATCAGATAGTTATGTGGATTTACAGATTGATCCTGTCATTGTATTTGTCCATCTAGCTTCACTAGAACACACGCAAGGAGGTAGAAGTTGGGTGATAACGTATATCCTTGTATTACGGTCAGACCATTTCCGTTCCGTTCTATCTTCTAATCACAGCCGTTAACTCTGTTTCGATTGGAATAGGCAAGTAAAGGAGATCATCGGTGTCTATACACTACTTTACCACCTTTCTAAGGAATATGAATGCATAATTGAAGGTTTCATATTTTTTCCAATGTGACAGGTACTTTGTCTTTCGACATTTGATTTTACACTGCAAAATTACTGATTGCTTTTAATGAGAGTACCTTATAGGTGAATAACTATCATCCACTGGTGCCACCTAAGCTTAGACTGAACACCCTCTGGCGTGACATCTGAGGGGATCGAACCCTCTCTCAACCTCACAAACCCTACGCCGTGAAAAGAGGGACTCCCGCACTATAGATTCAACGTGCGTATACCCGGCTTAGACACGAGACCGGGTATTGCTAAATAACATATACCTTTTATTTCTATGATACGATTTGCAAAATAATACTATTCTATAACACCATTAGCTCAAATTGAGTATAAATTGAGGGAAACTCATTGGTTTTTCCTTTTTAAGGACCCTGTCTCGTCACCCAGCACTATTCTGTCTTTTTAAAGGTATGAATTCTGTTGAGATGAAATCTCCCTTACGTGTCATTGAAACAGAAAATTCGATTTACCACTTATGTATATTTGATACTTCCATGCAACAGGTATTTTACCTTAAATGGCCTTGTAATGCTGTAACACGTCATGAATGTTACATGACGATTAGAACAAAATTGACAACACATATTTAAGTAACTTAAGGGCTTTGTAGTATTTAGTAGTTAAGTGCTTTGATTTACTGTTAGTTTTCGGTATGTCGTACAGGAAGTGATGAAAGGGCACAGATGGATATTCAACATCAATAATGGAACAAACGTTTTGTGTAGGGTAATTGCAAAAGTACAACAACACAATTTTAATGCAATGTAATGTCACAAAAATGGGGTAAAATACAGATTTTGGTATTATTCCACGTGACTGCAGCATGACACTTTCATCATACGATGCAATTACAAACATTGTTCACACCGTGAATTGATGTTAGGTTTCAGTTACAAGTATACTATATGAGCATATTATTAAGGTTTAGATCACTGTCTCCAACTGGTGGTACGCCTACAACTGGTGGTCCATGATAGCATTTGAGGTGGTACGCAGAAGGGTTCAATATTAATAAGTACAATGGACTGGTTTTCTTGTCTGTATATCCTTGTAATCGGAAGTAGCACATGAGTCAAAGATAAGCACTATTCAACCAGAAATAGAAGGTCTAATAAGAAATAAGCATAAGGAACAGCTAGTTTCTCATTAAGGCTCCCGATAAAGACATTTTAGTGTTTTGAAATTGTATTTGCCAATTGTTAATAACAATTACTTATAAACGGCTTTTACTAGTTTTACGGATTTGTTTTCTGTATTTTGTTTTATTTATACTTAAATAGATTTTGTAAAATTATTCATAAGTGTATAGAATTTATTTAACCCCTCCCCATCAAAACGTTAAAATACTATAACCAGCGGTACGTCAAAACCCTACAAAGTTCTCAGGTGATACTCCAGTTTAAAAAGGTTCGGAATCACTGCTTTAGATAATAAAGTTCACTCTTTCAAAACTGCCGGTCGCTGGCCGAATGACCAGGGCTCTGACATGCGGTCCAGAGCCTGTGGATTCAAGTCCCACTGCTGTCATAGATGTCTGTAGCCTTTCGGAATCGGATCTAAACTATAGGTCTAATCAGCCCTTGTGAAGCAAAAGTTGACCGTAGCGCTTTCAACCAATAACCATTAAAATGCAGGTGTGTGTGTGTGTTACAATCTTGTTTATAAACATTCTTTCTCCTCTGTTATTTTGTAAGTCTTCCATAGAAGACAAATATATCGCTTTTAATGGTGCTTTATCTCATAAAATTACTCCCAGCTTCCATTCCTGTAAGCCGAAGCTAAAAGTTCGTCACGCAAAGAGAACATCGCGAGACGTTCGCTACGCTGCGATGGTCAAAAGCGAACACGCACAACAGATGTTCATTTTTATCCCTTACCTCATTCTCGGGCTTAGCGACTTTATAAATAGAACATTCCCAAATAAATAAAACTGCTTTAAACCTCCGAAGTGCGCCGTTCACAAAAATGAAGAGCTCAAATCCAATAAAACAGAAGCGGGCCGACACAAAGCGTCGAGAGAGCGCATATTTCCCTGCCGGAGGAAATCCAAATGATGGAAGGAGGTAGATCTGGAAATACTCGACTGGTTGTTGAACAACTAAACGAGATAGCAGGAGCTCCGCGGGACGGAGCAATTTGTTTAGAAATCGATAAACGATGTTTCTCTTCGTCCGCTTTTGTTTTTCCTTCTCCGATTTCTCTCGCTCGACGAAATTCGGGGGCGGAGGCGGAGAAGGGGGGGGGGCAGCGATTGTGTTTCGGAACGAATTTTGTTTGGAGTGTGTTTATTGCTCGATAAAGCTCAGTTTTTAATGTCTGCAAAGAGAGAATGTCTCTGCGAATAGGCTGGAAAGCTTTAGATTGTGCGATGGAATACGTGCCTAATGAAACGCCTTGTCTGGAATGAAATCCCTGTAAAGAGCTGAATCGGATGTTAAGTCTTCGAGGTAGATTTGAATGCTTCCTTTTCCTTTCTCGAATAACGCGGAATCGTACGGCATGATCAATTTTTTCTTTCACTTTGGTTTTCTAGATATCATCTTGATAATAATTATAATAACAATATAACAGAAATAGTAATATTACTTATAATGATAATAATAGATTTATCTGATGGTAAAAATATAAAAGCATTTACTTTGCTATTTGTCCATTTCAGTCGAGTTCGATCATTCCTAAAAAAATGAGCAATTTGTTTTCCACCTTAGAGTTGTTATTCTCTTTCCATGAATTTTTATTATAATAATTTTGAATACATTGACTTTATAGTACTAGTCCAGCTTCGCCTTTTAATTATAGTATACATAACTAACAAACTCATGGCAGAACTGTCCGAATTGTTTTTCAGCACTGTCGACCAAGGCCTGCGGTGCCCATCTCCACTTTCATGACCGTGGGCTTGGGGTGCCATACAGCATACGTTTCGGTCAGGTGGTCAATTTGACGTGGGACCCCCAGAGTTAGTTCCCAAGCATGATTGGTCCTCATTTTGTCGACCTTGCCCAGTCGCAGGGTCGAACCCTGGACCTGTGGCGTGGCAGCTTGAAGCTTTTAACCCCTTCGCCACCGATGTGTGTATGTATATATATATATATATATATATATATATATATATATATATATATATATATATATATATATATATATATATATATATATATATATATATATATATATATATATATATATATATATATATATACACACTCAAGAGCCAAAACATTATGACCACCCCTACATTTTGCAATGAATTCGCCTGGATGACGTGGAAGGCACGTGATCAGGTGGAAGTGGTATTTAACTGCTGCTGGAGAGTCTGAAGAATCATTCTTTCACTTATTTCTGTGTGTGATGGGAAAGGCTGCGGATCTAAGCGACTTTGATAGAGGGCAGATTGTAATGGCTCGAAGGCTCGGAACAAGTATTTCCGAAACTGCACGACTCGTGGGTTGTTCGTGACCTACAGTTGTTAGTACTTATGCAAAGTGGATGAATGACGGTGAAACCAGCAGTAGACGACATGGTGTTGGACGTCCACACGCTATCAAAGAGAAAGGTCGTCGGAGACTGTCTCGTATGGTGAAGCAAAACTGGAGCCAGACAGTGGTTCAGATGACAGCCCAATACAATGCAGGGCCAAGTAGAATAGTATCGCAGCACACTGTTCAGTGGACACTGTTGGATATGGGGCTACGCAGCAAACGTCCCACTCATGTGCCTTTGCTGACCAAGCGTCATCGCCAACTGCGCCTGCGCTGGGCCCGGGAACATCGCGACTGGTCCATGGATCAGTGGGAGAGAGTTGCCTGGTCAGATGAATCACGGTTTGTCATTCATCACGCCGATGGCCGTGTAAGGATTCGCCGTCTTCCAGGCGAACTGTTGCTCCCTCAATGTACAGTAGGTCATACACAGGCCGGTGGTGGCGGTATTATGCTTTGGGGGACGTTCTCTTGGGCGTCTCTGGGACCCGTGGTTGTGGTAGAGCAGACCATGAATGCTACAGTGTATCTGAACATCATTGCCGACCAGTTGCACCCTTACATGGCCTCTGTTTTTTCAGCTGGAAATGGAATGTTCCAACAGGACAACGCCCCGTGTCACAAGGCTAAAATTGTGTTGGAGTGGTTCCAGGAACATGATGCTGAATTCCAGTTAATGTCCTGGCCGCCTAACTCACCGGATCTCAATCCGATAGAACACATTTGGGATGTCATGGGACGGCAGCTCAGAGTTCAAAGACCACCAATTCGCAATATCTCGGATTTGCGTGACCGTTGCTTAAACATCTGGTACAATCTGTCTCCGGCCATCTACCAAGGACTTGTGGTATCCATGCCAAGGCGGGTTGAAGCTGTGTTGCGCGCCAAAGGTGGGCCAACTCGTTATTGGCAGGTGGTCATAATGTTTTGGCTCTTGAGTGTATATATATATATATATATATATATATATATATATATATATATATAATTGTTGCTGTTTCTAATGTCCCCTGGAAGGAAGTTTTCCTGACCAGGCCCATATAGGTTAGCGGGCTAAGATTTGTTGCTCTGGCTTATATATAGCACCACGAGGGTCGGAGCCCGATTTAGCTAGAGCCTACCTCAATTTTCACCTAGCCTCCCCAGGGGCGACATTTAGGGGGGATAGTACACTCACCCCCCTCTCTGGTCTCATAAAGTGACTTCCTGATCGACTGATTTAATGTGCTCATATCCGGCCTAGACACGGAGGTATTTAATGACGCTTTTCGGGATTTGATCCGATCACCCTCAGCACAGAAAGCCGACGCGTTATCACTAGTCTAACTTTTTAAAATTTTATTTAAAGCTAATAGTTAGTTATCTAGTGGGACAGAAAAAGCCCATTTTCTTTTTAGTTAAAGCTTGGACTTTCATTCCTATTTCTTTTTGATATTCTATCCCGGAGGAATTAATTAAAATTTTTATCCCACATACCATTCTAGTTTGTAAATGTAAATAGAGGAATTCCACAAGGAACGGAAAGAGGATTTTATTGGGGTTTAAACTAATGCACGTGTCAATGGACATTCGGGAAGGAGTGGAAGTAAATTTATCGCAGAGGATGGATTCATGGATGAAAATTTTTAATACCTACATTTCTCTTGAGAAGTAATTTTTCTGAATTTCATAAAGAATATTTTCGATTTATTTTGGTTCATTTTTCAAATACAATCGAAACTTTTCTCGACTCATATTTTATGTAAACTTAATAATGAATACATTAGGAAAATGATTAAAATGACTATGGTTCGTATTATCTATGGTTTACGGTATTAACGGTTCGGGGTGATATCTCCCCGAACCTGATGCTTTAAACTCTTGATATCTACGTTTGTTTTAAGGGTGATCAATCCACGACAACTTTTAGTTAAGCAATGCAAAAAGAAAAGAAAAAAATAAAGTGAAAGTACTGAGAATTTACATACAAGGAGTAATGTAACTTGATAACACACATAAAAAGAGAATCCATGATTCCGATCCTGAATACATTTGTGTGCACAAAGCTTCAAGAGCGATTACGCTCTTCTAAAAACTATTTGTACTTGAACACAAACACTCAATATAGGAAAAGAGTTACGTTTTCTCGAATGTAAGCAATTTAAATCATGGAAAACAGCTGTTTATTTCAGCATAAGCTAATTAAATGTCAATAGATATGTGCATGTGAACTAAAATTCATTTTCATGCTCAAACACCAAATTTATGAAAATTGACCTTATATATCAAGATCCTCAGCTTTGCCGATCTCTTTATGTCCATGAATTATCAGATATTTGAATGTTCATTTAGCGAACGCACTTCAACAAAACTTAGAGTTCGCCAAGATGCAACTGACAAAGAAATATTACAACAAAACTTAGAGTTCGCCAAGATGCAACTGACAAAGAAATATTAACAGATTATCAACATTTTAAAAAAATATACTGAAGTACGCTATTGATTTGAAATGGAAATATGAAATTCAAGGTTTGTCAGCAGAGCAAGAAACAATTTTACAAGACAAAACTAACACTATACAACAAATTGTAAGCGTGAAGCTGAAATCTAAACAAAGTTATACATCTTAGGCAGCTGCTTCCAAAGCCGAGAGAGATTGGTCGAAGGCTCCCAACGATGCAAAATAACATTTCACTAAGTAAAATATGCATCTGATACGCCGCAAGCCCACGTCGTTCGGCGTCTGCGCTTGCTTCGACTATTGGAAGGGAATCTCTCCAAGAATCTCGACTCGTATCTAATTGTCTTCGATTTAATGCTCGCGTGATTTAATGCTCTGGAATTCGTGGGCTGTGCCTTGACGGAGATTCAAGTCCCTCTTTCTCTGCTTTGGCGTTCGGGAGAGATCTCTGTATGAGGTCCTTTAATTATAGTCATTCAGTTTTGTTACTGGTCTCTCGATTTGGGCATTTTGCATTAGCAGGCGCCAGACGAACAGCTGTCTGAGCGTCATTACTACAGTAGTTTCGTTTTTTGTGTGTATTTCAGTCTATGTCATGAGGTGTGTTCTGTCATGTCTTAGAGGCCTATGATGAATTAAGCAAGGCGAAATATTTGTAGAATAGAATTCTTTTTATAAATATATATATATAATTGAGGTATTCTCTCTACAATTCAAACCATCTCACTGTTTGTGATTACCATCCCGGTTTATTAAACCCATGTCTTCGATGTTGTTTCAATATTTTTATAAAACGTCATTAAGTCTGCTATTTACTAACCCAATTGGATTCGCTCACCTCAATGTTAACCTATGGAGAAAATGTGTCTACTATTTACAGCTGAATCAATGCTGGTAATACAATAAAATTGGTATTTTCAGATAGCCTGAACTTTTCTGCATGTTACAACAGGAATCCTTTTATGAATTGTGTCTACCAAAGGAATTTAGGACGGTTTAAAACACACTCTACCAGATTTCCCCCCCAAATAATTTAAATTTTAAAATATTATTTGCCTTTAAAAAAACGAAAAATGCCCAAATGTGTAAAATTTATTTCTCTATTGCGGAGTGTAATTAAAAAAAATATCTTTCAATCGAAGTCGGCAATCCTTGGACACGTTTTCTCCATAGGTTGACATTGAGGTGAATGAATCCAATAGGGTTAGTACACAGCAGCCTTAAATCAGATTCAACCTAAAAAAGTAACGGCTTCATATGAAATTTTCCAAATTAGGGGGCAAATACCTTGCAAATGGAGGTGTGAGGGATTTTTTCGTTTTTTAGAATCGATTTATTCAAACAAATGATTGTAGGTTTACAGCTATAGAACCATTACGTTTATCTTTATGGCATGACGTCACTTATCGCTCAGCGGTAATTGTTATCAAATCAATATTTAAAAAAAAATCTTTCAGTCAAAGTCGGCAATGCTTGGACACATTTTCTCCATAGGTTAAAATTGAGGTGAATGAATCCAATAACGTTAGTAGACAACAGAATTAAATCTTCTTGGTGGCGGTAATGTTGTAAAGATTTGCAAGATTTCTTAGGCTACGACCACACGAGCGTTTTTGCACGCAGAAACGCAGTTTAAAAACAAGCAGCAAGATATAGATAAGCTGCTGTAACGTACGGGGGGCCAGACGTAGCTTTTTTCACGCTGGCGGGGGGGGGGGGGGTGCTATCTGTCGCGTTCTCAAGGTCGCGCGCTAGAGGATGGAACCAGACCAATTTTTCGAGCTGGTTTTCAAGCTCAATAGGTGGCCACAAGTGCGTGAAAATACGTCGCTGGTAGTATTGAAGACTCGTTTACGGGTAAAGACAGGAAGATAACTGTTTCTGTTGTTGGTATATTCGTGTGTTGTCGTAATTTTTTATATTTAAACTATAATGGATTACTACTTGGAGAGTGAACTTATGATTATTGAAATCGGAAAACATCCATGTCTTTACGATACATGGAATAAGGATTTCAAAATCCGGGAACTAAAAGAGATGCTTGGATGTCTGTAACAAAGAATGTTATTGGGGGAAAATGGGACCAGATGGACGAAAACAGAAGAAGTAATGTTGATAAGTAGTAATACAAATTAAATTTTATTTTTTAAGTTACAAGTTATAACCTAAGTTGTAAGTAGGTGATAGTTATAACTCGACCGTGGATTATGTACAATTGCATAGAATATTTACTGATTTTCATGTGTGTTTCTATTAAAAATATTATAAATAAAAATTGCATTCGCTCCAGAAAAAATATCTTCTGTAATAGCTATATCCCCGCTTTACACATCTGAACAGCAACAGATACCTTATTTTAAATATGTTCTTTTGTTCAGGTAACTAATATTCAGATCAAAAATATAAATGCCTATTTCTATTTTAAGTGCATATTTATATTTTTAAGTGCATATCATATTAAGTGCATATCATATTAAGTACATATAATATTAAGTAAATATTTATTAAGTCGCCGCCGGATGAATTAATAAAGCACATGACGTGTTAACAGCATTTTCATTTACTGAAAATAGATTCATGTTGCACTGGAAAGCACAAACAAACGAGTGAGCTCGCGTTAAAGAACACGCACGTGTGGCCGGCTTGTGTAGATTTTCAAGCTGCGTGAAAAGACGCAGCGTGAAAAAACGCTCGTGTGGCCGTAGCCTTAAGGTAGAAGGTTTGTATTTATAATATGAGGTAGTACTTCACAATATCAGTATAGAGTCTTGATACCAAAATATCTTTAAATTATTTGTCCAGAATTTCTTAATTTTCCATATTTACACTTTAGTTTTCAATATTCTAATTTTTGGATATTGCATACAGAGTGAGAATAATGAAGATATATTTTTATCTTTTTATTCTCACTAATCTCAGAGACTAATATTACTTCATACCACTGTCCATGATTAAAATTAGGGAGCTTCATATTAGCTTCGTTAGAATATAGACACTTTTAAAAGATACCATCCAGTTATTACTTAAATAAATTTCTATCATATGCTCTGTTAGGGATTATAAGATGATCTGACGTGCTATTGCTATGAATATTGGGGTAAGATGTTAGAAACCTTCGAGCAAAACCATCCTGTTTAACAGAGGGATATCGCATAAATTCACATCTTAAATTAATAGTGTTGATGATTCGTTTAGGAATGGAGTCAGAAAACACATTTAACTTTGATTTAGTCATTAAATTAATACAGTAGCATACCACGACTGAGAATGTAGTCACGCAAAAAGCAGAATAATTTATCTATGTTAAAAGTAATTTTTAAACCAGCATTTTAAACTTTAATGAGAAATCTCGTTTCCTTCTAGCTCAATAAAGAAACCGGGTGTTTTTATTGCCTTGAAGAGGTATATTCCTAATGGAGGTCAAATCATATCGCGTGGAATGAAAGTAAGAATGCAAATCACTAATTCAATTCAAATTTAAATTGAATTTCTACATTTTCTGAAGGTTCATTTCTAACAATGAAATATAAACAGAAAAAATGCAAGCTCTGAAACTATAATTAATCTAAAAATTAAGATATTGTAGAATACAAGACTAATTTTGCATACACAAAATATTAAACAGACTTTGGTTGAAAATGCTAAACATATCAATATCCATTTATCTACAAATTCTGATTTTATATTTTTATATAAACTAATTGTAGCGAAGTTTATTTCATAGAATACCAGTGAATTAAACTCAAATATTTTAAACAGGTTATAAAAATGTTGTTACTTGAACGTTTGATTCAAATTCTTTTAAGAGCGAAGAACGGATTTAATGAAACTAAATGTTAATCAAATTTTGGTTTACTAAACGAATAATTTTATCCTGTATGCTATTTTTTTAAAAATATGACCACAATAGGTCTTTCAGCATATCTTTGCATTTAATTTACTTTTTATTGCACATCCATGGGATCCAATTTCATCGAGCGCGGAGCGCTCTCTTATCTTAGATGCAATCTAGACGGCTAGCGGGAAATTGCACCACGCCACGAAATTCTTGGGTCTTCTGTAACACCCTGACCTCGATAGTGTCAATAAATCCCTCAGTTGAAGGCACGTAAAGAGCTCGGAATCATCAAATCCCGCGTTTATATCCCCCGTTTCGTGTTGCCATTCCCTGACCCATAAACTCTTCTCTCTCTAGAGAAGGAAAGAGGCCAAGAGAGAAAAAAAGTAAAAGGAACCCAGCCGCGTCACGATTTTTATTTTTGTGGCTCTTTGGTGCCGCAGACACTTTTTTTGTTGTTGTTAAAAAATACTGGTTTTCTTTATAATACAAGGTATATGTATTGCAAAAGGATTGTAAAGGTGGAAAAAATCGACTTTTAGTTTTCCATATATGAAACAAAATTTTTAGATATTTCGGAGCTTAAATTATTTTGTTAAGATGTTATTGAGCCTGTGAGAATAATATTCAGGTATTTGAAAAGGTATTATTTAATTTTTTTCCCTATGCAGTTAAGCAGAATCTTATTATCACGGTTTAGACTACTTCTGGAGTCACTTAAAAATTTCGGAGACAGGATAACCTGAAACTCACTCCTCGAAAGTTTAGTTCCTTCTCCTTGCCTAAGTAAAACTTAAGGGATACTTCAAAATTAAACATTATAAGGGTTAACACTCTGTTCCTTGAATTTAATTTTAGGCAAAACGGAAAAGCATGTCTGACACTACGTAGATAAACTTTCGCGAGTGAAATTGGATATTTAAGAAACAATATGATTTTACATTTGGTAACCATTTATTCAAATGTGTCAGAGCTATTTTCCACAGTTAGGAAAAAACACATATTTCTTTAAACATAAATGTTCATTTGGATAAATTCCCTCAACACTCAAAAAAGGGTTTTTAGTTTATTGATTTATTTTTTCCAAACTTTTTTTTATAAAGCATGTACTGGGATAATAAAAAAATAAATATATATATATATATATATATATAAACATGAAAAGAGCAATATTTTGATGATTTATAGATTTTTAGAGTATCATTCTAGACACAAAATTTCAATGAGTAGTCTTTGCGGTCGTCATGTTAGTTTACATTCAGCACATAGAGAAAAATAATATTTTCAATTGAAAGTCGATCGTATTTGCCGTACATGCGTAGGTAGAGGATCCTACAAATACAAAACTCTAAAACAACTTCAACCTCCAAAGTAGAAACCTTCTTGAACATTCCGACTTATATGCGGTTAAAATGGGATTTATGTTTGAAACATTTATGAAGAGAAAACCTCTCTGTTCAATGTAACTAAATTCTCAATAATTGGAGAGGTTTTGGAAGTTCACTAGTTCTACGAATTACTTGTTAAATTGTCATGAGAACGAGGATAAATTAAAAATCTCTGTACCCGCAAAGCCCAAGTAGTTTAAAACTGTGGGTTAGAGCGTGCTTTTATTTCCATTAAACTATGTAATAGGAATACGCCAGCTACCAGAACTGTGTCCAGGTGTAAGATTATAAGTTTCTGAGAATAAAATCTTTCCTCTGGTACTTCGATTGTTACATATATATACAGTTTAATGATATACATACTTGCGATAACGGCAGTCAATTTGCTAGGACTCGTTTAAAAATTTGCAATTATTACACAGATTTCATAAACTGTTCACTGAGGTATTATAAACGCATAAATACTGTAATAAATGTCTAAAACAAGTACAAAACTGATGAAACCTTTCGTATGAGAGGTAATATACCTGCAGCGCAGTCAACAGCCATTGACCTAAGTTTTGCCTACAAAACGAGGGTACCATCATGAGATAGAAATCTAGGAGATGCCGCTCAAAGCTTTAGTAGCGTTAATGACAAAAAAATGGAGAATGAAGACTAGAAGTCATTGTAAAAAGAATAAACGAGGTGGAGTAACAAGGATTTTAGCCGATAATTTTTAAGTTAAATGTCGATGATCCATCTTGTTTAGGACGACCTCAATGGAAAATTATTGACCTTTAAATTTAAGTCTAAATAGATAGAAAAAAAAATACGGACGAAGCATCTTTTTGATGTTGTAGCTCGGCATAAACGTAACACCCGAAAGACAGGTATTACGTTACGGGTATTTACGTTAATACCCCATAACCCCAGACGATATTGCCTTCCCATGAGTTACCTAAAGACCGAAATACAGATTTGTTCTAATCACAGCGCGGAACGAAGCCGTTTCAAAGACATCAAAAATTACTATACAGTGTTGGTGCAATGCCGTAACTGTACCATTAAAATGCAATGCTATGGGAAGGGATCCATTACAGGACATTGCTGAAACGTGGCTGCACCATGGTGTTACAGTCACGCGTTGGCACAGTATGTTATACAGTCGTACTGTGACTATTACGTTTCAGTTGTATCACAGTATTGTATGGGTAGTAATGAAGGTTAACAAAGGATTACTCAACGTCAGTAGAGAAATAGATGCTTTGCGAGATAAAATTGCTTTACACGTGATAAATAATTTACTTTAGTAATGAATGGCTCATCCAGTGTGTTTATTGTTCAAGGGGATTTATTACTGTCTTTGGGAAAGCTTTCCTGTCCCGATATCCATTAAAGTTGTTGCAGTTAGACAGATGTTGCTGTCTAGCATTGCCGAAGTTAAAATACCATTAAATGTTATTTTATAGTGCATGCATGGAGTCAAACGAAAGAACTTTTAGTTGGATCTTTTTAAATAAAATGGAACGTTTAACAGGACTGAAGTCAAATTTTATGTCTAACATTCTTATAGGAATTTATTGTATTATCATTTCAGATAGAAATTAATAACACTAGAGACTCCATTATTAATCTCGCTGGTATAAATTATTCCCATCCCCTGAGTTAAATCGGGCTGCAATTTATCTAAATCGCCTGACTTAGTTCAAAGGACGTGAACTATTTATCACTGAGTCGAGCTTGGCAGTTGTTCTACAAGCTGTTAGAGACGAACTGATGTAGAAGGTATTCTGAAGTATTAGTGAGCTTTTGCCCATTTGCAACCGATAATGGATGCTCTAAAATTCATTGCGATAGTATGTGAGATTGTTACCCTGGATTTAAAGACAAGTCCTGAGAGAAAATGTCTGGTCTGCATTACCAAAAAAAAAAGAGAAATTTGTCCGTCTTGAATTCCACTAGTGTATTAATCTTTGTCCTGGAAACTATTAGCATAAATATTAGCATAATTATTTTCATAATTATTTCTTTTTTGATAATTTTATTCAATGATTCAGCTTCCTCAACACCAATAGAGCCCTTTAAAACTACCATAAGAAAAATTTTCAAAATTCTGTGCTGAAACAAACAAATTGAAAGTATTTTTAAGAAATTAAAAGATTTATGAAATCCACAATAAGGCCTTCAGTTGGCCACTAGTTATGGACTAAATGGACAGTCTCTCGCTATGATAAGAATAATTAGATGTGATTGGCATTTTCATTTAACTCTCCCCGCTTCCCGTTGGCCCAGACCAGCTGGTCGGACATTTAGAAGTAATTTCCCTCATTTTTATGGGTTAAAGAAGCTGCTTTTATTTCAACTAGTCATATAAAAATATTCTCTCTATTTCCTATTGCCTCTCCAACTAGAAATCGCCTAGACGTGGGATGTTCGTTAGCAACTTTACAAAATTTTGAAATAAATTTTAGATATCAATGCGTACCCATTACACATTTTATTATATTCTTATATTCTTGTAATTATTATTTTACTTCTTTTGTTATTATTCTGTTCTAGGTCCTACTACAGCCTCAATTCCCGATAAATAAATCCATAAGTGTCGCAATAAGACTGGAAAAAAGATGTTCTGATGATGCTTGTTTGATCGATAGAGGGCTTTTTTCTCTCCATTATAACAATTGTGCATGATACTTAATAATTTATACTGTACGCTGTTTCTGGATAACTGTTGAATCACATGAACTAGCACAAATGAAATGTTGCTCCTTCATTTCAGTACATATAAACTCTGTACTTTTGTGCACTAACGTCCTGTAGTAAGGATCTTGCACAGCCTAGTCAACTGTTCTCTACTAAGCCGAGTCATCAATCCTGAAATTTGTATTTAATCTAACACACGAATATAGATATCGTGAGGAAAACAATAAAACTTTAAATGACAGTTGCTTAAAATCCATTAAACTTTTTTTCTAGTACAACGGGTACTTTGTCCTAACCAACTAACACGTAAGCTTCAAGTATTTTACTTAGTAGCTGCAATAAACAAATAAGTACGATCGTCCCTGTTAACAATCGTATTTAGTGACCTCAGCAAGACGACCAAAACGTTCAGTGTCATTTGTGCTCATTCGGCCTAAACGAAAATCAACAAATTAATTGGTAATCATTTTGTACGAAGGTATAGATTTTGAAGTTGTATAATATCCATACTATTTATCAGTTTCTGTCACCGGTTTGCCTCTTAAATTGTAATGTTTTATCAACACGTGGAACTCGCTTTTCTTCTTTTTGTGAGTAGTCACAAGATTTGACAAACTAAAATTGATATCAACTGTCGACTTAACAACGAATATGTTCACATTTTGACAAGTTGGCCTTTGAAACGTGCTAACTGTGAGAGCACTAACAATTTCAGTGCACCATCTCTCGAATTATGCATGGATTTCTTAAATTATGTGATCACGTAAACTTGAATTTAAAGTCCCAACTATCATGGCTAACAATTTTAAATGTCAGTTTGGCGACTTAAGGTGAGACTGAAGTCCTCAACTACTCTCAACTGCAGAAGAACCTCTTTCTCTTCCTGGATCGATTTATTTTATACACAATTAGATTTCAACGTATTTGTTTCTGTTTTCTAGTAAGCGTTCTGTGCGAGTTTCTTTTTTATTATTTACGCAATCGAGACTTTTCTGAAGTTTTGCGAAGTATTTTCAAAAGAGTGTCGATAAAAAAGAAAACTAAAACAAAATCCGGTCAGAGATTAAGAAATAAAGAATATCTCACATGCTAATGACTAATACATACCCATTCCTGAATTAGTACTGCCTACGTAAATAAACAGAACAGTCACCGTATACTCTATTGTTGTAAACGGCAGACCCATGATTTGGTCACCTCCGTTGGAGGCCAATAAAGTACTTTCCGTCTGCTCGTAACAAGTAGTGCAACTCATCAAATCTTACTTTTATTTTGCGTCTAGATGCTCTTCAGCTCATAAATTCGTCTCAGCATTTGGGAAAGCAGAAAAAAAGAGTAGGAAAATTCCTTTATCATAATTTGTTTTTAAATTTTTCGCATCTTTGCTAATTTTCTCCAGGCACTTTAAAAAATCAGTACCATAGTCGCCATTTTGTTCCACCATCAGATTGATATTGCGATTAATAATGTTGATTTATCGAATTGTACAAATTTTTATTTTAACTTCATTCCAAGTGATGGTAGCACAACTGACGATAATTCTGGTTCATCAAATTTGTCCCTCGCATAATATTGCTTAGTTTTCAATTTAGCCATCATGTTGAAAGTTTTTTTTCCTACGTCGAGAGACAGTCAAGAGACCATAGCTCTCCTCTAGTAGCCCAATACAAGGTGTGCTCTGTTTTTCCAGCTGTCAGTAGTAAATCTATAGTCCTTTAAGAAGGTGCATGTCATAAGATGATTAAAATCCATAATGTCTCCAGATGAACAAAGAGGACAGACAGTCCGGAGAGTTTACCAAACCAATGCGGTAAAGGTGGCAAAATATAAAGTAATTTGAAGAGGTAATTCGAAAATTGGCAGTGAAAATATGTCGAGGTAGATCAATTGGAATAGGATTCTTCAGTAGTTGACTCCAAATCTTTCCGATAGCTGCTAAATTGTGGAAATATTTAATTTTGTTAGCAATGCATTTGGCAATAGATTTTTTGCTGAGTGATAAGACACTGGAAAAGTTGGATAAAGATCACAACCCTTTTTTGCAAGATCATCAGCCCTCTCATTGCCATCAATATCACAATGACTGGGAATCCACTGAAAAACAAGAGTCCAGCCAGAGTGGATAAGATTGCTAAGTAATTTACGAGTCGACTGGACTCGTATTGAGGAGGTACGACTGGAAGAGCAGACAGCAAGAATAGCGGCCTAATATATGATAATAACATGATAGTTCATCATGTTGAAAGATATGATCACAGATTTTAAAACAAATCAACCAACCTCTATTTAGTTAGAGAGGCAGCTGAGTTTAGTTAGGGACATCAGAATTTTAGGTACCCCAAGAATATTTTTCATTCGAATTTAAGCACTGATGGGTAAATTTGAAGTATTTTCTTTCTAATGTTAAGAAAAAAATATAGGTCCTTCGACAGCTTGCTTACGTAGGTCGAATACAGAATTTTTCCCCGGAGGGACTTATAACGAACATGATACCTCAAAAACTAGCCAAATTGAAAGATAATCAATACACTTTCTCCCTTTTTTATTGCAGGTTAAAATTTTTCATCGAAATTTTTTGTCTCCATTGGTTCTAAGTTTCAGATGTTTTTAAAAGTTCCAGTCAGTCGCAAGTGTTATGTAAATATGATAAACAATTAATTAATTCTTATAAAGAGCGAGTTTTTATCCAAGAACTATGGCGTTCAATTTACATTTTTTTCTTAAATGTTTTATACAGTTTCTTGAATGTAGTGAATATGAAGCTTTTAAATATATTGGTTAGAAGTTAAGTTATAGCCCTTTTTTTCTGAAAAGTATTGGTCGCTTTCCTATTTATTCTTTTGCACTTGGCAGGTAATGGCATATCTGTCGGATTTATAAGGATTTATACATTATCCTAGTTCACTGCATGCATCGCATGTATATCTGTTATCAGAAACAAAAAAACAACACATATTTAACAACAATTTTTCAAATTATGGTGTTATTTGTAAAGGCAAAATTAAAGTAAGATTTTCCATATTTTTTGAATTTTTACAAATATAATTTTTTTTAAAATTGCAGTTCCCTTGTTGTTTAAGTTACTGATAACATCATCTTTCCATACTATCAGATTTAATTTTTTAAAGGTACTTAAACGAAGTCAGATACCTAAATGAATTTTAGTTTTCATCTGCGATAATTACTCATATAATCGAAATGTCTGCAGGAATTTGTATGTGTTTTAAAACTGAAAAACCACCAATCCTCATTCTAACTTTCTTTTATTGTAGATAAAAGTTTTTACATTGAAAATTTTTAACCCCATTGGTTCTAGTCACAGATATTTTTCAATATCCCAGTCCGCTGCAAGTATAATGTAAATATGATGAGTAGTTTACTCGTTGTAATTAAAGAGTGAGTTAATAGCTAAGAACTTCGGGCCTCATGTATTGTTGAATACATTATACGTCTTCGCTAGGAAAAAGAGAATTTTTGTGTTTAGGAATTTCTAGGAAGGTTTAAGTTCAATTTTGCGATTTATTAAAGTAGTTGTAGAAATAACTCATCTTTTTATTGTAGTTTTCTAATATTTTATTTAAATAATGCTTTACAAATTATGTAACTAGGTTTGAAATTCACTAAAATTATGACTATACTAACTGTACAAAAATTTGACGCCGATATTCCAGATTGATTAAATTTTGATCGCATCATCCAACGTACCAATGCAATCCTCTTTATTTTTCATGCTTTTAGAAGAGGGAAGTTTGGCCATTGGATGGTTTCAAATGTCCAGTAGACTTCCTTCAGGGGCGTTATAGAGATACCGGAAGTTAAAAAAGTAAAAGGTACTAGCGATTACATACCACTAACATACCAATGTATACACCGCTAACATATACCACTAACATACTAATGCAATCCTCTTTATTTTTTTAGCTTTTAGAACAGGAAAGGTTGGGCACTGGATGCTTACAAATGTTCAGTAGACTTCATTCATGGGTGTTAAAGAGATACTGGACTTTAAAAAAGTAAATGGTACTAACGATTACATACCGCTAACATACCAATGCAGACACCGCTAACACATACCACTAACATACTAATGCAATCCTCTTTTTTTTGTGCTTTTAAAAGAGGGAAGGTTGACCACTGGATGGTTTCAAATGTACAGAAGACTTCATTCATTAAATATATGCCGGACGTTAAAAAAATGTACTAACGATTACATATCACTCACATACCAATGAATACACAACTAACGTACTAGAGCGATTCTCTTCTTTTTTCCTGCTTTTAGAAGAGGGGAGACTGACCACTGTATGGTTAAAAATGTCCAGTAGACTTCATTCATGGGTGTTAAAGAGATACTGGACTTTAAAAAAGTAAATGGTAGTAACGATTACATACCGCTAACATATCAATACATACACCGCTAACATACCAAGGCATACACCGCTAACATACCAGTGCATACACCGCTAACACATACCACTAACATACTAATTCAATCCTCCTTTTTTGTGCTTTTAAAAGAGGGAAGGTTGACCACTGGATGGTTTCAAATGTACAGAAGACTTCATTCATTAAATATATACCGGACGTTAAAAAATGTACTAACGATTACATATCACTGACATACCAATGCATACCCAACTAACGTACTAGAGCGATTCTCTTCTTTTTTCCTGCTTGTAGAAGAGGGGAGGCTGACCACTGTATGGTTACAAATGTCCAGTAGACTTCATTCATGGGCGTCAAAGAGATACTTCACGTTAAAATGAAAGGTACTAACTATTATGTATTAAGTGAAATAAACATTTGAAGCAATGCTTTCATTATTTCATTGACAAAAGTGCAACTAAAATCACATAGATAGATGTGGATTATGTATATTGAAAGTAATCGAAATTGCCTCGTGATAGGTTACTCTTATGATTCTGAGTTTAAAACCCTCATCCTAAAACTGAAGACATGATTTAACAGTCTTAGCTTATTTTTTCTGGAGAGAAAATATATATGTTTCCAATGTATACCTCGCTTTAGCGGCACGAAAATATAAGCTTATTTTAAGTTCCGTTTTTTAAAAAAACATCTCCTATACAAAACAAAATATTTTTATAGATTCTGGAGATTTGTTACGATTAAAAAAAAAGGAATTTTAAACACATAGCAAGCACGTCAGATAAAATAACTTTAAATATAGAATTTAAATAAACTTAATTAAAGGAGACAATATTTAACATTCCCTGTTACGATCACTACTTAAGGGTGCAGAGTTGCCGCCATATTGGATTCGCTCAGCTTAATGTTAACCTATGAAATAAATTCCTCTCTAATTGTCAACTTGCACTTAAAGCTTTTTTCGCTTAATTGCAACGCGTAATGCAGATAGAAATTCTTTACATATGTTTAGTTTTACTTTTTCAAAACACACAAGAATAATGATCTTAAACTTAAATTTTTCTGTAAAAAATGAAGTACAGTGGACTTTAAACGTTAATAATTTACTTTGATGGGCGAAACTTAAAAAGAAGAATATACAAATGTGCTGAGAAGTTAAGGCTATCTAAAAATACTATTTTTGTTTGATTATAATATTTCTGTAGCAGTAAGGAGAGAAAAAAATTGATTCGAAATGCAAAATTCTTCAAAAATTTTGCCTTTTGTACCACTCGTGGAGATGGGGAATGACTGAGATCGCAGTGTTGAGATCACCCATCCCAATAGGTGGCACGGGCCTCCACTCCCTCTAAGTTGAACCGGTAACGTTCAACGTACACGATAAAGTTCAACGTACAGGTACATGGAGCCCTTTCGAAGTCAGGACAAAAAATATACTCGCTAAAAAGCATGGAAAAATAGTTCGTATCGCAACTGTTGGTCCTTTCAATTCTCACAAGCATCAGCTGATCTGGTATTCTCTCTTTTGACTGGCAAGTTGCAGCCAACCCAGCGCCACATAAGATTTTACATCTTCCATAAATTAGAGAGTCTATAAAATATACCCAAAAACCGGTCAATGGCTGCTAGGTAAGCTGGGGATGGCTATTCTGTCTAAGTGATTCCTTGTTAGGCTGTGTGTTCCATGAAAGTTTTATCTTAATTGAACATCATGTGTAATCTCAATTAATGGAAAAGTATTGTTGTTTATTTAGTAATAATCGAATAATAACTTGTTGAAAAAACATTTAAAGTGTCATAGAAATTACGAAAGGTAAGAACCATGAACTATACAGGCAAGCTAAGAACTATATAGCCCATAAATGAATATAGAGCGGGAGCAACCGTTTGCAAGGTTTAACCTTTTCATTACGGGACAGCATGTATCCCAAGCAAACGGGCCCATGAATATACAGTAACCACCGCTTATAGTGATCACTGGTTATAAGAATCAACCGTTTATAAGAATCAATATCGCGAAAACAAAAACAAATGTATTATTTCCATGTTAAAATTTTTGCTTTAAAGAATCAATCCACCGGTTTTAAGAATCAGTTTACACTCTTCGCTTTCCTTTCATTTTTCCATAAAAGCCAATTAAACCCTCAAAAGGCACGAAGTTCTTTCTCCTTTTTTTAAAGAAATATTGATAAGATGGGATGGAATATAGTCATAAAATTCCCCCCTTTCTTTATTAGACATAACATAATAGTTTTCTTTTAAATGCTTTACCACAATACTGCCCTATTAGCTTGACCCGGGGGCATCTTTACCCCTCCGTGTCCAATTTCACTTTTCTCCACTGACAAACAAAATTTGGGACTCTTTTTCCCCACCTCCCACATCCAGGTTGCGGCTTCCTGGACCCTAAAACACATAAATTTTCGGCGAAGTGTCCACTATCATATAGGCAAACGTGACATTAGTAGATTCAGCACGTTATCAAACCCTGAAACGTAAGCTAGAAGATGAATCTTCGTCTGAGACTATAAGTGTTGAAAGAGGTATAAAGAGCCTCCTGAAAACTTCATTACGTCAAACTACCATAGAAAACTTTTTCTTGCTCCCTTCCTGTAGTTGAAATGTTAAAACTGTTAAGCAGGTATGTTGTAACAAATATTAGATTTTTTCTTCTCTTACTATAATCATGTGTATCTACTTATAGGTCTAAAAATTAAGTTGTATTTTTAAAACTATAAAAAATAATTTTAATAAAAGATAATTAATGTAAATTAAAGAGTATTTTATGGTAAATTATCTAATATATGTATATATATAGGTGTGTGTGTTCCTGTCCAAAAACCTAAATTTCGGCAATAAGAATCAACCGCTTATAAGAATCAAAAACAGTAATAACAAATGTGATTCTTATAAGCGGAAATCACTGTATATATATATATATATATATATATATATATAAATTCATTCAAGGGGCCCTTTATTCTTGGAATACATGCTATCCCACTCCGTAAGGAAAAGGTTAAAACACGTGATGATTGGAACATCCCCAAAAGCCTGTAAATGTATTTTCACGACTGTTTTAGTTTCCATGCAGAAAAGCTGATACTAAAAGCAAGCTCCCTACTAACTACGATGGATTCCGACCCTTATGGTGCTATTATAAACTGGAGACGCATATTTCAGACCGAAGCCTATATGGACCTGGTCTTGAACTTCCAGCCATGGGGAATTTACAAACAACGACAACAAGAGCACAAACAGTTAGTGTATTTAAAAAATAAAACCCTTTTTCATTTTCTTTTTTTTTCTTTCTTTGAGAAGGGGTTCCTAATCAATAAAAGGTTAGGGAACCTCTGCACTAAACCAAACTGTTAGGATTTTAAAGACAAAACAAAACTTGGTATCGTACCTCGTAGGAGAAAATAACCAGATCTTACATCAATCCACTACCAAATAAGAGGTTAACTGATGTGGCGGAACCACCAAAAATCATAAGCTGAAAGTGACATCTATAAAAGGATGACAAGGAATTGTAAAATTCAGAGGAAAAACAGTGTCTATTTCCCTTACTAATCAGCTAATATATCTAGTTTATTTTAGAAAATTTAGATGAGAATTAAATTTTCCCCAACAAGTTAGTGTGATGCAATTTTCCGTTATTCGTCTGAGCTCAGTAGAAAATGCTTGTGATTATACTTTTTGGTTGATTTTCCGTCGTTCAAAAAAGTTCGAACTTTTTCGGAACGAACAAGTATCTTTTATCTGGGTACAACAGAAAAGATATTTTGCTGAAAACTTCTCCCTCATCCGACAGACTGAGGGAGAAGTGCAATGAAATTTGGTGATCATTCGTGCTTTATCGTTGTATGGGGTATTTCTCACTAAATGCGGAAACTTTGGAATTTTCATTTTGTTTTAAGGATCTTAAAAAGATGGGGAGTTTCATACAATAAAAACTAGTTCACACATAAAAAAAGTTTCTAAATTCTTACTAATCGTTTATACAGCCTTATGAATTCCTATATTACTGTATTCTCTAGCTACATTTCAACGAAACTTATTTTGTTCGTTTTTTTCAACTTATTTAAAAATATAGCATTCTTACAAATATTGCTTTACTGGGTATGGTATGTTGTTCCAATGAAGCAGGCACTTCTTGTCTTGTGACTTTCCCCCAACCACCGTGTGATTTGTTGGTTTCTGATAATGGATGCATTGGACGGGTGAGCCAACATACCACCTAGTGCTACCACAATTTTGATCGAGCTACCCAGGCCCGACATCTGGTGGGCTCGTACTCCTCTCGTCCTCCTATCATATGGAGGGATTTTCCGGTTTACGGATTTAACGTGTACATGCCCGGCGGAGACACAAAGACATATAGAGGCGATCGTCGTGACTCGATCCGAGAACCAGTGCTCTAGCCACTAGGATGTCTCGGGCACCACTTGACACTGTAAGTGAAATCTATATATTTAAGCTGCTAAGCCGACTTTTTGGGCAGTCCGTGAGAGAAAACTACTGCATCAGTTTACTTCATTTTGGTCTTAAACGAAAGATTGTAATCTGTAGATGTGTCAAATTGTGCTTCTGTAACCGCAATTTTTATTAATTAGCGATAATTTACAATTAAAAATTAATTTTTGCGCATGCTCAGTGGCATGTTTAAATCTGTCTTTAGAAACTCACTGTTTATGCGCATTCTCATTGACATGTTTTAATGATTAAACATGTTTATTCCGAGGAGTCTCTCTAGATCTCTCTCTGTCATTTTTATTTTTATGATAATTATGTTTGGGAAATATAAGATTAAACCTGATGGAAATGGTTTATTTCGCGCTGTTTAAATAGTGATAATTTACAATTAAAAAATTGCTTTCTGCGCATGCTCAGGGAGATTTTTAAATCTGGCTTTAGATACTCACTAAGCACGAGGCCGCTTAAACACATTAACTTGTTTCTGCGCATTATTAGGATTTTCAACATTTGGCAATGATGTGTTGAGTATAATTTGTGAATTAGTACATTTATTTACTATCTAGCCGTCATGTTTTGACGGATATCAACTAGTACTGAATTAAAAACAATGGATAAAAAAATCCGTTTTAAAAAGGTTTGAAATCGTTGAATTAAAATGAATATAGTCGTGTAATGAGCTTTCCCCTTCGAGCCATGAAAGACTTTCAGAGAAATATACACACTGCGTTAAAAGTTATTCATTAAACAGTCAAATAGTGAGAAGTAGCGATAGTGAAAAAAAGTACAATTCTCAGAAAATAGAAGTTTTAGGCAAACAAAATAGTTTTACATGTACAGAAGTCAAAAATCAGGAAACAAATAACTTACGACCTCTGACAGAATATATGGAAACTTGCATACGTCGCTACCTCTCTCACAGGAAGCAAACAATCCCTCTGTCCGTTCGTTTGCGGCATTTTAAAGTTCTGCACTTTCAAACACCTCTCTGTTAAAAAAGTAAAATGCGGTGTGGAAAAAAAAAGCGAAATTCTCCACTCGTTGCTCGTTAGTTACGTGCCACCGTCCAATTCACCGTAAAAAACTTTACTCATTAACTTCTCTGAAACTCCGAGAGATGGCTCTGTTTTCTTCTTTTCATCGCGCCCAGAAATGCAACGGGGGAAAATAAATAGACAAAAATAAACCAGCGACGGAAGGGTGAGGGAAAAAAAAAGAAGAAGAGAGAAAGCGTGAAAAGAGTTCCCGCCAAATTAAACGCCGTAGATCGGGGGAATTTAAGAACGGCGAGGTTTGCGCGGAGGTCCTTTCGAAAGTTGATCGATTTCTTTGCAGCTTTACAACACTTTTCGAGCCGGGTCTATTTAAATGGAAGGTAGGGAAGCGATGCCGATGCTCTTTTCGACAGGATGGGCTCGATAAACCGGAGTGTCGGATGAGGGAGTCCTCGTTCTCGATTTCGCAAGCGGAGTTCACTCACGATGTAGTTCCGGAAACGCCTCTGTTCGCAAAAATACCTTAATACTTGTTATTTAGGTTAACAAGTTTATTGATAGTTTACTAATTTCTTTAGCTATATGTTACAAAGATCTTTAAGTAATTGTTTCTGGCACCTGGCAATTAGCACGTCGGAATTCGGAATTAAGTGTTCTAGGCTCGAATACCGACAAGCGTCAATGAATTCTCTCGTGTCTACGCCGGGTATGTGCTCGTTTAATCCATAGTCCGGAAAATACTTCCCTGCGGTGTGGGGGTAGGAGCAGGGTACGGGCCCACCAGATGCTACCCTTGAGTGATAATTGGTCTGAAATGAGGTGGCACTAGGGGGTAATATTGGTTCTCCTACACGGTGCCCCATTACGAGAAACCAACGAACCTCGCGGTGTGATGATCGAAAGACAATGTATCTGCAGCATCTATATATTTAAGTTGCTAAGCCGACTTTTTGAGCAGTCCGCGAGAGAAAACTGCTGCATCAATTTACTTCATTTTGATCTTAAACGAAAGATTGTATTCTGTAGATTTGTCAAATTTGGTTTTTGTAACCGCAATTTCTATTAATCAGCGATGATTTACAATTAAAAATTGATTTCTGAGCGTGCTCAATGGCATGTTTGAATCTGGCTTTAGAAACTCACTGTTTCTACGCATGCTCAGTGTCATGTTTTAATGATCAACACGTTTATTCCGATGAGTCTCTCTAGATCTCTCTCTGCCATTTTCATTTTTAATTCTGATGAAAATTGTTTACTTCGCGCTGTTTCAGTAGCGATGATATACAATTAAAAAAAATTGCTTTCTGCGCATGCTCAGTGACATTTTTAAATCTGACTATTGATACTCACTAAGCACGAGGCTGATTAAACACATTAATTTGTTTTTGCGCATTATTATGATTTTCAGCATTTGGCAATGATGTTTTGAGTATAATTTGTGTATTAGTACATTTATTTACTAACTAGCCGTCATATTTTGACGGGTACCAACTAGTTTAAATTTAATTTTTATCATATGTTTCGGGAAAAATTTGGGGATTAAAACCATAAAATACATTTTTAGTTCAAAAAAAGAATTAAATCTTCTATAAAGAGAAATTAAACAATGTGCAGACAATAACCGACAGTCCTTAATACCAATTTAATAAATATGTTGAAATAGTCACTTAACTGAGATGAATCATTCAGAAATAGCTTTGTTTGCGTGTATTTATTAAAATAAGAATTTTCTTCTCCAGACGCGGTGATAAATTATCAATCAAGTTCAAAACTTTCGATTAAAAACATAATTATTTATTCTTGCATATTTCACATACTCGGGGAAATTGAGTCGAAATTTAGGGGTGAACCCTCCTTACATACACAATTTATGTTACACAGTGTCCAAGTACTTCTAGAATACTCGTAGCTGTACGCTATGCTAGCAAGTTCAAAGGTGAGACATGAGACATGACAGCATGTTCTCGATGTAATAAAATTGCAAGACTGTCAATTTTATGGGTCGATGCAAAAATTTTTGCTGAAGAATATTTGCATAATAAATGGGAAAATAGGGAAATTTGAAATACATAATTAATATGACATTAAACAACAAAGTGGTAAGAAAACGGATATTTTAAATTTTCATCTTAATATGCATATTTTGTGACAATAAAATTATAGATAAAGACTTTATAATTTCATGCTGAGAGCTTATTGAGATTTATTAAAATATTCGTAGTGACGTTCGTCATGTTCGTTATTGTTTTATTACGAACTTATCGTAATTATTCGTAATTGTTTTATTACGAAATGTTTTACTACGAGATTATTCTGTCTAACCTAGAGAATTAATGTTCAAAATTTCTATAAATTTTTATACCACGTTTTTGTAAACTTTTTTTTTTAAAAATTCAACTTTTAGTTTTTAACCGTCATCAAAAGTGTAATAATATGTCTATACATAAAAATATGAGGCCAAAAAAATCATCATATCTAATTCTCAGATTATTATTGATAGTTAAAAACAATCAATTGCGGCTATCAATAATGTATTAATTTTAAACTTCAACTTCCAATCTACCATTGTATTTGTCGTTGTTCAAAGAATATAATTTCCCACATATGGGCTATCCAATTGTACGGATTGATTATAAAAGTAAAGGGTTATAAAAGAAAAAAATGTTTAAATATTAGTCTTCTACGATTGCAATGAAGAAAGTAGAGACAATCTTTGGTCATTTAGCACTGCCCTGGAAAGTTTTCACAATTTCCTCATTCTTGCAGAGGCTGTACTGAAACTCCTTGACGCGCGAGAATGGAATTGAATTAAATTCTTCTTGTCATGTCTAGGTTGTAACAGTTTATAATTTTCGTATACCGCTGAATTTGAGAACAGAAACCCACAGCTTTTTAATACCTCCAATTAAAAAAATATCGATGAGCAAAAGTATAAGACAGAAATTTTTTGTGGATATTTAGATGCTGTATGTTCCTGCTATGCATTTTCTACAAGCTTCATGTAAACATTAGTTATATTTAATTGCATTTTAAAATTCCGCGCAACAAGTGAATAAGAAGTTACTAGAGGTATCCCATTTCCAACAGGTGGCACGCCATCCACTTGCGGTGCATTTGTTCCGTTTCTCTTATGCTCATGTTTAGGGATACGTAAATTTCGCTTAATAAATATTGGAATTTCGCAAAAAAATACATTATAAAAAATTTTGCATTTATTCGCATATTATATATATATATATATATATATATATATATATATATATATATATATATATATATATATATATATATATATATATATATATACATATATATATATATACATATATATATATATATACATATATATATATATACATATATATATATATATATATATATATATACATATATATATAAATTTCGCATTTATTAAAAAATTACAATTTTACTGACTTGAATAGATAAGTATCAAAATTCTTAGTTAAAAGCTAACATTGTAGTAATCTCCACATTATGTTCCTTAAGTCTTTGCCTTCTACCATTAATTACTATGCTGTACAAACTAAAATATCTCAGTATCTACTCTGTTAACGGTACTATAGAGGCTTTGTATAGCTGCCTTTGCAAAGTTATGGTAGCGGCATTTCGTTGCAACTAAAGTTTATATAACTTCAACAGGAGTTTCTTGGTTGACTACTGTACGTAGATGAAATACTGTTGACATTGGCCCTCAAGAGACGTTCTTAAATCTACTTCATTGTTCCACAAAACTTAATGGTTGATTTTTACAGTTAGATTTTTAGGTTCGACCCAGGAAAACTGTCCGGGTGAAAATCGGAGCAAATCCGGAGGAGAGTGAGATTTCTCAGTTGAAGACCGCGGATGGTCTTAGTTAAGCAATTATGTTAATAAATTATTAATATTATTAATTAATTTCTCTTAAAAAGCGGTTTATCACCGAGTTTTCGCAGAAAAGTAGTAAAAAATAATTTTCGAATTTAATCGCTCATATCGGCAAATTTCGCACTTATTCGCATCTATTTCGTAAATGCAAAAAAAATTACTTATCCCTACTCATGTTGCGCCAGACTGACAAGCACTTTTGCAATCGATGAGAGGTTAAGCAAATTCATTTTACAATACACAATCAATGATTCCTTACCTCTAGGTTTGCAATCGAATTTTTCGTAACCAAGACCCATTCAGTCTTGGAGTATGGACATGTTTAAGAATATGCCCGACAAAAAGCTAAACATAGGAAACAAATTGAGAGACATCATTCGGCCATAAACAGGAAATCCATGCAGACGCACGTGTCTGGTCGCTTAGTTTTCGGCTTTTTGAGTTGCCACTAAGTTCTTTGCACTGATGAAGTAGATCCTTTGCAGCTTCGAAACGGCCGTATGCAAAATTGCACCTTGCTGCTATTTGTGCTTTATTTACGTTGGATTTCCTGTTTATTACTCGAGCACAAAGGTTTTGTCTTTTCTTTTCATTATTCGGCCATTTTACTTGCACTGGCTTACTGTGTAGGTTCGCTGTTGCTATGCTCCCGATTCCTTTAAAAATGAATGAGTACGGCTGTAAATTAGGCGTTAATTAAAAATAATTTACAATATGGTGAGTATCTAATATTCCCTAAAAAGCTTGTCATTAATAAGTGATATAGGTATGTGTTGTATGACTAGCTCCTTCTATAGGCGACTTTCAAAATAATTGCCATGACGTGGCAAATCACACCCTGGTGTTACAATGTTCCAACTGAAAAAAAAAAAAAACCTTGCTGAAGAAGGAAATTGTTGTGATGTGGCGTACATCTGGATTGTCAAAATTCAACTCCACCAACGATTTGAGGAGTTTGTTAGTTACTGACAACTTCATCTCGTGCTGTCAGGGCTATAAAATTCAGTTCTTTTTTCGATATTGCGCTCTGCATGAAGAATAGGCTAAATAAATTCAGTATATTTAAAATGTAGAGTAATTAGTAATTAGGTATTATTAGTTTATTTATAGTAATTTAGATTATATGACATGGCATCGCTGAAGAGGACAAGCGAGTATTATATAAATTCCTTAAAGATTCAGGATTCATTATATGATCTTTTGATGAAACGTAAATTATGGTAAACTTATCAAATTCGTATAGTTCGTATACATTCGTATACCTGATTTCCTGCCATAAAATTTTGAAAAAAAAATTAACAATCTTATAATTAACCTATAACGGTTTATAGGAAATAAGGCGCATAACAATAACTTTTTGACAGAAATTCAGCGTTCGAAGCAAAATAGAATGGATGAATAGACATTTTTTAGAAGGATACTTTAATCATTTACAATGCATATTTTAAAGCAAATAATGACGAAAATGCCTCGTGGATGGTGTCGGAGATGCCTTGTGTATGGTGTACCAGTGTAGCTACCTCAAGTTAGGTAGACTTTAAGGTTAATATTTAATAGCTAGAACTGTGATAACATATAGCAAAAGTCGAAGCTTCGGTATTTGAGTGACGAAAATTTTTAGAGATCTTTAATCGTATTCTCAAATTCAGTGATCAAAAAATTGTTTTGTTTGTTATTTCATGGGGAATTTTAAATCTCTCTACTTAAATCTTTATTAAGAAAATGGGTAAGAAAATACTTACACTGGACATGAGGAATATATTGGTTCAAAGAATTTTTTAGAAAAAAGGAGAATAGACTTGCAGAATTAGGGAATTATTTTCGCATCATAGAACGAACGATAATGCGTTCCTACGTATTTTGGTGTATTTCCAAGCTGTATACTGTTGTAAGCCAAGGCTCGTCAACAGTATTGTCGCAGACTCCATGGTTTACCTGTTTTGACTACATGGTTTACCTTTGTTGACTCCTCCCACATTCCATGAGATAATTTTTTGATGTTTGGCAACACGCAATTAAATTTTGAGTTTATTCTTTTCTTTTTTATATATGAGGCGTTGAAAGGCAAAGTGGTGTAAGTCATATTTTCAACTTTTTTCATTTGAGGGCAAATATGTAATCACTATCTTTAATTTATAATGGAATTGTAAATAGTTATTATTTGCAATATTGTAATAACTCTTATGAATTATAATTTGTTCAATTTATGATGGAATTTTTTGTAGTTTTTGCAGTTAAACTCTTTGACTTACACCACTTGACTTACTGACTTACACCACTTTGCCTTTCACCGCCTCATATGTTAGTTAAGATACGGCGCCTGTTGGTAAGTCTTTTTTTCGGTCCCATTTTTACGACGGGAAGTATGTAACTTTTCTCAAAATTTGTAAATATAGTGAGTGTATGTGTGTAATATGTAAACAGGATTAAATATTTAATATGTATAGAGACTATTTAATTACATCAAGCAAGAATATAAGGATCTATCTCATCTAAGGAGCTCCCTAGGGACAATTCAGGTAGGAATTTTGCTTACCTAATAAGTTCGAAGAGTCACTTCGAAATATTTAATTTGAAAGTTGGGTGGAGTGACAAGTATCATGATATGATCTGGTATTGTAATGTTACAGAAGAATTTCGTGTAAAACCTAGGTCTCGGTTTAATACCCGACCCATCTACGTTTGTTTTTTAGGACAGTGAGAAAATTATGAAATATTCTGGCGTGGAATTAAACTTTAAAGGCGAAAAAGCTTTGAACAAAATTAATTGAATTTGATGTATTCCTCAAAACACAACAATACAACACAATAGTTATCTGTTGTTTTATTGTTTTTTTATTTTAATTTAAACCCGAATTTACTGTGAAATAACAATTTGGAACCACTCCTTTTTGTAAAACGACAATTACTTCAAGAGATATTAAAATAATTGTGAACATCCACCAAACAGTAATTATTATTCAAAATTTTAACTTTAAATGCATTTATGTCAAAATGTGATTTTCTGACTTTGCACGCATTATATTTCAAATACTATTCAAGATACATGCTTGAAATTTTTTACACACGTTAATGGTAACCTTCTACATAAAATGAACTAAACACATAGAATTTTCTTAGGTAATAAAAATTTTGCAAAAGGTTTTATGAGAAAATTTTGAAAAAAATATTCTTTTAACTAATTGTTAATTATCAATATTAAAAATGAAGACAATTAAAATATTTTACTTCAATATGGTAAGCTAAATTTTTCGTTAATTTAAAGTGTGTTTCATGTTAATAAATTAAAATTAACATCAGTTATCATGCACGCAGTAACAAATGGTACTTATGAAAATTGGAAAACAGCATTTTGCTTAATTAATATTCCTAATTAATTTAAATAGTTTACATCAATCTAATATTTTTTATTACAATAAGTTATGTTTCATCTAACAATCCAGAAATTTTCATTCAGTTTGCTTCATTGATTAATTTGTTAAAAATTAGGAAATCTTAGTCCATTTTCTGACATTTTTCGCATGTCAAAAGTGTACTAGCCCCTTAAAAAGGGCATCTCTTCCTTCTATACCTTCCTTTACTTAGAGCTCTACCTAAAAGATCCGCTGGGTTACTACCCACAGGTAAACTGTGAAAATATTCCTTTCAAACTGATGTCAAATTATACCCAACTTATACCGTGAATTTATAACTTACTTTACTCCATAACTAGAAACTATTCTTTGTTTTCAGAACCTTTCACTTAATATGGGCTTATACTAAAACCAACATCATAGTTCATTAATCTATATATATAAAACAGTTCCGTAACTGACTCATTCACTGACTGACATACAACGCACAGACCAAACCGCTGGACCTAAAGGGCTGAAATTTTTCATGGCGATTCTTCTTATGGTGTAGGGGTGCACTGAGATTTTTGAAAATTTCTTCTTAGATTTTTTTAAATTAAATTTTTAAGCTGTTTTAGTAACTTCTTTTAAGTTTGCATTTAAAATAATAATTTGAGGGTTATAAAATTTATATCACGAGAAAGATCATAAAAATTCCTTTAAAATGAAATCTTTTTCGAATCTTTACCTCTATTTTCTGATTTTTGGTGAATTTTGAAAGATTAATTTTTAGAATTTAATTTATTAAATGCCGATCACGCGATTTCTTTTTCTGATACTTTAAATAAATTTATTGCCACGTGCATAAGAACTAAATAGAAAGAAAATATTTTTTTCTTGCTAATGCGGCAGACGATTGGACATTATTTTGTCTATAAAAATATCCCTTGCGATTTTCTTATAAATATATATATTTTTCTACATCAATTGTACATATTGATCGTCGTATTTATTATAAATATATGTATATATTTATTTTTTTGGCATTAATTGTATACGTTGACCGTTGTATTTAATTTGAATGTACTCCGCAGTGAAGTGCGGGTTTTCAGCTAGTAGGATATATAGCTCCGAAACTATAAAACAAGTTAGTTCTTTATGAAAAGGTTAAGAGGATCATACTAACTACTAAATAATTGAAAAATTACCGAAAACTAACATCTTGTTACATATTAATTGTATACTGACAGATGGGAAAGTGGTCGAGACTTCGAGAGACGAGAGTCCGATATCTATTTCTTCGAGTTTCATTCTAAAAAGCTCCGTCTGCTCGCGGAAGACATCATTAACCCTGCAGCAGGTGCGCCAATTTTTGGAACACCAGAAGGCGCGCATGGCACAAAATGCATTGTCTCTTTCAACCTTAATTATTCGTTTTGTAATAATTTTTTTTTCAAATTGAAAATAATAATTCTGCCTTTTATTACAAGATATAAAACTGTTGATAATATTGAGATATATTTATAATTAAAGGCCAAAGAATGCAGATACAATCGCCTTATTTCAAATCTGTCCGGTTTAATGGATATAAGGACAACTTGCGAATCGATTCCAATTATGATCAAAAACCTAAAAAAACAACGAGAGTCCATCTTTGTGATATGCGGGATACCGTGTCATAGCTGCACATTTGATCGACTACATCAACTCCTACTTTTGTCGTATTGTAATCCAGTATAATCGCTGGTTTACAACTGTTAAATCCCGACTAACAATGAATGGAAAGGAATGCAAGGGTCAGAAAATCATACCTGCATTAGAAAGGGTGTAGCTATAAATAGAAACAGCATAGAACATTCAAACATTACATGTAAAAACAAACCAACCAAAATTACGAAAATGATGCACTTTGTACACGGGCGCGCCCGCTGAAGGGTTAAACTTTTATTCTCGATATCTCTTGTAAGAAGCTCTTCTAGGTAGAGTATTAAGTAAGGGAGGAATAGCGGGAAGAGTTGCCCTTTTTCGGCTTCAAAAGCTGTAGTGGCTTAACAGGTAACTATCGCATTGCATTCTTGACATTTAAATAAAACATTCTGTTAATTTTAAAATTAGTAATACATCATATATTATTCCTGTAAACAATAGTCTTTTTTATTGCAAATAGAATTAATGCATGATATTTGATTATGCATACTTAATGATACTAAGAAATCCCACAAGTGCCTGGAAATATAGAACATTTATTATTTGTGTTATATTGTTACTTTTTCGCCCGCAGAATTCTGCTGTTTCAAAAGCAAATAAACTATAAAAAAACTATTTAATTCTCTATGTATCTTGAATACAACAAAATATTCCAATTGGAACGTAGTATTCAATTACATTCTGTCTTAGACAAAGAATCTAGCACCATTCGACGATTGTTTTTCCCAGAGAATGCAGGTTCCGTCGGAATTTTTCAGCGAAGTCTTGCCCACATTCTTTCTTGAAAGTTTTCCGAACTTTCAAAAGATCCCCACTTTTTTTTCTGAAACTGGAATCTAATTTATTTATCTCCGGAAACTTCTGGAGAATATCGTAAACAAGATTAAATAGTGAGAAAAAATTCTTAGGAAAGTTGAAAATACTAAGTTCCTCATTTCTCTTTCCGAATCAGCAAACATTACAAATGTAAACTTTTGACACATTTATAATTTAAATTTTTTATCTACGTATACTATGAAAGGGAGAATTACAAAGGTAATTTTTCTCCGGAAAATCAACGGATGTCAAAGCATTTTACTTGCTTTGACAAAGGTTTAAAACTTTTAGAGTCAACAAGTAAAGGAAAAAATGATTAATTACATTCAATAAGAAAAGTTTTCGACTATTTAAATTATAAACTTATGTTTGATAACTGGTTACATAAGGCAGTTAAATTACTGTCCTCGGTAGAAGGCGAGTAATTCTCAGAAAAGGACTGTTTGAGATTAATTTCAGTCAATATTATTTATGAATTGCAGATTTTATGTTTTGTCTAATAAAAGTTAATAGAACTTATGATTGACTGATGTTGGACAAAATCTAGCCCCTAACTCAATTGGCCCTGCAGGAGTGTTTGTATGAAATATTCCAAAAAGAACATTTTCTCACATCGCCAGAATTAATTTATTTAGTAGAACATGGACCTTGAGACTAGGAGACGTGAATTAAACCACGTTCCTAGGTGTCGGTGGCTACAGAAAAGTCCAACTGCAAAAACAATAAAGGTTGATGGGTTTATAAGTACCGCACATAGCAAAAGAAATTTAAAAAGCGCTTCAATTTGAAAAGCAACTTAACGACTTCTGTTAGTCTGTTGGATGCAGGAGAAAGATATTAAGGAGACCAAAAATTCTTTAACCCCAGGATTGAAAAAAACCTTAACACGACTATTGTTAAAGAGAAAATTAAGAGAATAAACAGTTTTTGAGTCGTAATATATGTGCAAAAATATTTATCGTATGAAAGTAGCAAACGAGGAATATTTTTCTCGTGTTTTGTTTACATATGTTGGCATAGGCCTTTAAATATATTGCATTAGAGGAGATGTAGTATGATTTCATTAACAAGTTTCAAGGAGGTATTGTTAGTTTCGAGAAACATCAATAGAGAATCATTTTATAGGATATTCATTCATGTTTAAAAGTCCCCACTAGGGATTTTTTATAGCGTTAGGAAAATACTACAGACTCATGACTTCTGTAATCAGGAAGGGTTTTGTAAGGGCGAGCAAAGATTCGATTTCCGTACTTAAAGCTGATTCAACCAGTTCAGAACCTAGATTCATAAAAGGTAAAAGATTTTCCTCAGGGGCTATAGTTGTTAGAAAACTCTCTCCCTAAGAGAAAAAGTACAGAGCAAGCAATGATTAATACATTTCTACTTCCCTTTTTATTTTTATTCTAAATAATTAAATATGTTCTTGTCAGAAGTAGATTTTTTAATTTAATGTAGGCATGATTATTAGTCAAAATTAACGATAAATAAAAGTTCCATTGGAATTATTATTTTTTAAGAGGACAAAGTTAACATCAACTGTCCCGTTCGTGCCAAACTCTCGTACTCAGAAAGACAAAATATAAATAAAAATAAAAAATATGGTGTTGCTAATACTTCAAAATGACTCCCAGAGTTTAAAGTCTCGTAGCCTGTTTTCGGTGAATCCTGTGACGACTTGTTTATATCAACACATTCCAGACAGGAATATTACACAAAACTGCTAAGTTACGAAATCGCACGGGCCGACCGAAATGATTTTCATAAGAGAATCCAATGCCAATGTTATTTGTTTACCAATGCCTTCCAATGCCAATGTTATTAGCATACTGCCATTAGAAAAATTTTCACTGTGTGGTGATCGCGTCTAAAAAATATTTACTGAATAATGACAGGACATAGGTGAATTATAAAGGTCAAAATGAGAGCTTATTTTTTATGTCATTCGTACATATTTCAAGGAGTTTAATAATATCAAGGATATCCGAGACGCATCATTAATCTAAGTTCCTTGGCAAACATACTTTAAAGCTTTCAGAATCAAGTATCATAAAACCACATGTTTATATGATGGCAAAATCCTGATTCAGCATTTTTGGGTTGTGGACTCTAAACGTACTCTCTATTGCAGGGGTGGGCAGACTTTTCCAGGGTACGGGCTACTTCTAATTTTTTCAAGGTGTTGCGGTCCACCCAGTGGTGTAGGTGTGGTGATCTAAAAAAAAAAGGTCTACAATATTTATTATAACTTAATAATAAATACGGAATATGTACTTACCTACATAACTACAATAAAAAAAACTTACTCTTTTAAAACCGCGTTTAAAGCAAAAAGCAAGATACAAACATAATAATAATAGCCACAAATATAATAATATCAAATGATGCATTTATTATCAAACAATTCAAAATACATTAAAAAATAAATCATTTTCATCTAAAGTTAGTTCCCGTAGTTATAGTTAGTAGACTTAATCTGCATACTTAGTCTACATAAATATGTTTCTTTTAGTATGGGCGTCTTAGGTCTTAGTAAAAGCGGTCACCCAAAATGTCTTGGCTGTCCACTGGTCGATCGCGATCGACTTAATGCCCACCCCTGCTCTATTGTATATTTGTACTATAAGTTCATTTCTCTTTAAATGGACTTCATAACGATTTGCCATCTTTAAAAAGATACATTAAAAATTCCTGGGAAATATTTGTATGAAATTAAAGTATACGTTCCTGTGTTCTCTTTTCATAAAACTTTCTGCAAGATTTTTGATTTAGACTAAAATTTCGGATAGAATTTTCCCGAAAGCTAAGTTTCCGCAGAGAAAATCGTTTTATCCTTTAAAGTAATTAAAAGTTTTATAAATAAAACTATTAAAAATCCTGAAGGCACGTTATTTCGTAACTTTTCCTTTGAACAAAAGAGGAAAAATATGCAAAAAGAGCCCTTAGGGCCTCAGATGTAGCAAAAATAAACATGCTTTAATGAAAATCTTTAAGAAAATTTGAATTTTCCTTTTGAAAAAAATATTTTTTCAAAGGGAAAATTTAAAATTGCTTAAAGATTTTTCTTATTAACAGTAAAAGTAGCATAAAGGCACATCTGGAGAAAAAATAAAAACCGTCCCGAAATGAGTGTAAGTTTTAAAAAATCAAGATTTTGAGACCCGTGAAATTCTAACCCCTCCCCCTCCCTTTTAGATTACGAAAATCTTCCTTAGTTTATAATAGTCACGGATGTGTTGAAATTTTGTTTGCCATTTTCTATGCCGTATAATTAATCAAGCAGTCCTTTTGAATAAAAAGCTTATTCACTTCAGTTTTCAAATGCGACCCGTCATGCTCGAATTTCAAGCCATGCCAAAAACCGAATCCAAAACTCAACTACGTTCCCTGAATTCCTCTCATCCATTAAGTCACTTCCATGTGAAGCAAAACGCAGCAATGCAGTGATAGCGTACGGAGATGCTGCTGCAAATCGATGTGCACAAACATCGCTTATTCTTTCACATCCCGAAATCTGGTAACATCAAGAGCACAGAATTCTTTGGAAAGAAATTACGAAACTCCGATAACCCTTCCGAAGAATAAAGAGGAGCAGCGGCACTCCAGAACTAACACCCCCTCCCTCCAGACTTCTCCCGCCAATCCTTCTGTTTTCGCAAAGCTAGTTCTCTTTTTCGCTAAAGAATGCAGACAAACAGACAGCTACGGATTTCTCCCAGAACTGTTTGCGATGAACTAGGATTTCGCGGATATGTGTTTTTACAGAATATGGGATATTGTTATCCGATTCTTTGGGAAAGATCTTTAAGTTTGCGCTTATGTGCATGGGCGGAAATTCAACTATCTCAGTATTATGCATATCCATAAAGTGGTCGAAGACGACGTTTCATTACAAATCTTTTACACTTGTTGTAAAATACACGTTTTTATTATCTTTATCCTCCCTTATAGCTGAATATTTTACCCTGATCATTTTGTAAAATATATGAGGGAGAATTATGCTGTTGCATACAAAATTCCTGTTCCTCCAAATAAAAGAACATTCCCCATTGTAGCAGAAGGTGTGTGTTACTTTAAATTTTGAAATTTCATGACAGGAACAATTTTTTCATTCAACGGGCATATTTATGTATGGTAAAAGTTTTATTGTAGGAAAGAATTTATGCATATGTATTAATATAAAATCAAAACAATTAGCATCAGCTGGCGTACATTTAACTTTGAAAAGAAGCTCAGTTGGTTATAACAGAAATTATTTGCTGCTCATAATACCAGTGGCACAATGTTCAAGACATTCAGTATTGCAGTGCATAAATTGACATTAACATTTACATAAATATTAAAATAAACGTAATAAATGTAAATAAACAACATTTAACACTGACATAAAATTAACATAAACATTGTGCTTTGTATTATAACACAAAGTATAATGTTTAAATAAACTAATATGTTGATACATATTAAAAATATTACTTAATATAGATTTCTAAAAATACTGATAAAGCATATTAAACTATTAGCTTCAGCTGGGGCACATGCAACAAATACAATTAAACCCAGCTGATTACAATAGAAATAATATATAGGCCGTCATAGCATCGGCACAATGTTTTAAAGCATTTAACATAAAATTTCATACAACACTGATAAAACGTTTAAAGCCTTTAAACAAAAAATGCATATAGTATCGGTACAGTGTTCAAAGCATTTAGCCTAAAAAATGCAGACATCATCGGAACAACGTTTAAAGCATTTAACCTAAAAATGAAGACATCATCGGCACAATGTTTAGAGCATTTATCCTAAAAATGCAGACATCATCGGTACAATGTTTAAAGCATTTAACCTAAAAATGCAGACATCATCGGTACAATGTTTAAAGCATTTAACCTAAAAATGCAGACATCATCGATACAATATTTAAAGCATTTAACCTAATGATTGGAGATGTTAACGTTGCAATTATAACACGGACATATCTTAAAAAAGCAAGCATATTTATTATTATAAAGATGTTTCTATATCCAGAAATATAAACATACTTAAAGAGAAAATTAAGCTATTGGTTTCAGTTGGCACGTGTGCAACAAGAATTCCAATCACTGTAAGATAAGCGTATAACCTTCCACTATAATATAGGAACAATATTAGCATTAGCGTCAAAACTAGCAGTAACAGCGTTTAACACTTGAATATAAATATGAACTCTAAATTATAATTTATTTCCTAATAAAAAACGCTCATAATTATGCAGCATATATCCATTCAACAAGAAAGAAAAAAACATCATTGATTGTTATAGAAATGCATTACAGGCCAGTATAATACAGGCACAAATATTTAAATCATTTAATATTGTAATACTCATTATAATAGATATCCACGATAACATCACAATATATGCATGATTTTAGAAGAAATCGACGTACTAATACATCACAGAAATATGATACAAATAAGAAATACAAACATATATGTTTATAGCGAAAAAGATTGCTATTAGTGTCAGCGGGCCATCATGTCATAATAACAAAAGCTTTGTTGATAATAACAGGAATGAATTACATGCCATTAAGCCTAACACCCTAGATGAGTAATAAGGGCACAAAAGTTTCATTTCCCCATGTATCATCAGATTAAAAAAATCCTATGTGATTTATATAAGTAACGTAAAAGAATTAAGCAATGAGTTAAGACTGAATTGATTAAATCATTTGTGCTTTTCTTACTCATCCAAAGTCTTTAAAGGGATTTTAATTCCCCTTAATTACACACACACACACACACACACACACACACACATATATATATATATATATAATATAAATTATTTATATTCCAATTTATAAAAGACTCACTTTTAAATATTTAAGTTAATTGGTTAAAATCTTTTAACCTAATTCTTATCATAATAAAGAATACGTTGATTTATGTCGTGAAGAAATAAAAATATATAATGCAAATATAAATAATTTTTAACATTATAATACCTGCCGTAATAAATGTCTTGTAATTAATTTTGTAATGAATAACCTTATTCGCATAAATAAGCTATACTCAGAAGGTAAATAAAAAATGACCTAAAATATTAATTAAATATTTATGCACACATAAGTGTATATGAAATGAGGTAATGTCAGTTAATAACTACCTCAATAATTGTGGCATTTTATTAATAGATTAGATGCTGATATATATATATATATATATATAATTTTATTATTAATAGTCGTTATTTTATAATTTATATTTTTCTTAGTTATTTTATTACTTGTATTTCTGTATATTCAAGATGGCATTTACCGTTTGCGTCTAGTCTCAAAGTGTCTGAAATAGAGCCTATAAAGAAGGCTGGATTTTTGCAGCCTATTTTACGAGTATATTTGTAAATTTGACTGAATCCAACCAGGTTCTGTTACTATGGTTTTGTGTTACGCTTCCGTTGGCTTAGAACCATTGCGACAGTTTTCCACAAGCCTCATTTTCTTAGCTTGATTTTATTCATAACTAGCTGAAGTACCCGGCATTGCCCGGGATTTTAACAATATTTGTTAACCAAAATCAACACAGTATAAATAACATAGAAAGAGTATATGTGAAATGTTATACACATCTCAGAATTCAGGAATTTCAGCCTTTCATCATTGAAGCACTAAAATCTGAAAAGTAAAAATGTCAAATTGTCTAATGTTTGCTAACCAAAATTAATTTAAAACTAAACACGTTATAAATAACATAGAAAAAAACATGTGAAATCTTATACACATGAATAAAATGAAAACCCAATAAAAAAATATATAAAATTATAATAAACTCCTCAGAATTCAGCTAGATTTAGCCTTTTATCATTTGGGCAAAAAAAGAAGCTGAAATTACAGGTTTAGCTGAAATTTCCAATAGAACCATGATATGACTCTAGCGTTGCCTCTTAAAAAATGAAGTGTTTGATTGAGGGCTGCAAACCATTCAACTCCTCTCCACATTAAACTCCTATAAACATCCTCTACATATTAAATTCCTTTTCTCTCCATAATAAACTCCTCAGAATTTTGGTAGATTCAGCCTTTCATGATAGTACCACTAAAACCTGAAACATCCTCTCTAGAAATATAAATTTATTAATTACAATAATTAAACTCACTCAAATGTATAAATTACATAAGTTTTTTAACCAACATTTGAATAATTCGTAAATGAAAAAGCACATGAAAATAAAGATAATAAGAACTTCCGGAATCGAAATTAATTACCCTTAATTTTTAATTAATAAAAAACCAACATAATATGAATAAAAACGATAGTTGTTATTAAAGATAATAATAAAAAAAGCATATGAAAATAATGCTCGCGTATGAAGTTAACTTTATGATATAAAAATAGTAATAATAATATAAACCGCGTGCATAAAATATTTAGCTTTTCAAGCGAAATAAATTAATTTTTAGAAAAAAAACTACTTTTAATCGAGAAATTAAATACATTGCGCAAAGTTTTGATTTTACCAACTTTCTACCCTACAATTTACACCCTACTTCTTTGAAGTTGGGTGTTGAAACAGCCTCTTTGAAAAATTTACACCCTACTTCTTTTAAATAGGGTGTAAATATAAAGTTTTAACAGCGAATTGAATGCCAGTTAAAAATTATTGTTGTTTAAAATCATATGAAAATTACGCTATTATAAAGATAATAATAAAAAAGCATAGGAAAATAATGCGTGCGCATGAAGTTAACGTATTATATATATATATATATATATATATATAACAGTTCCGTAACTAACTGACTGACTGACTAATTGACTGACAGACATACAACGTACAGACCAAACCGCGGGAAATAAAAGGGCTGAAATTTTGCATGGCGATTCTTCTTATAGTGTAGGAGTGCACTAAGAAAGATTTTTGAAAAATTCTTAGATTTTTTTTAAAATTAAATTTTTGAGTTGTTTTAGTAACTTTTTAAAAGTTTGCATTTAAAATAATAATAATTTGAGGGTTATAAAATTTATATCACGAAAAAGATCATAAAAATTCCTTTAATATGAAATCTTTTTCGAATCTTTACCTCCATTTTATAATTTTTGGTGAATTTTTAAAGATTAATTTTTAGAATTTAACCTTTTGCATGCCACACTATGATCAAGGAATAAAGTACCATATTTTGCTGCGTAACTTTGGTCGATAACTTCCAGGAAGTCGGTCCAACAGGTGTACTCCACTCATTCCTTTATTATATAATTTTATAATGTAAGGTTAAGGAAAATCAACTTTTATTTTAGCTCGGACATATCTTTTTGCTCTTCCTAATGGTTCGTGAGTGATAAAATTTGATGTAATAGTTACAACAAAACTATCGTTCCAATGGCACATATAAACTTCTCCATCGCATCGGTAATCAAACTCTCCACGTTGAAATTTCGATATTTCTTTTGCTGTTTTAAGAGAACATTGTCCCCTTCTGGAATCTCGCACTGTGCCGATTGCCTTAAAGCCTTTGTTAGATAAATCTGTCAGCAGACTGTACGATGTAAAAAAAGTTATCGAAAAATATTTTGCGTTTCTCTAGATTGTCAATGAAAGCTAATAGTTCGGAGACTTTTTTCTTGATAATGCGGCAGACGATTGGACATTATTCAAAAAAAATATTAAAATAATGTAAAAGATATGTTCCTCAAACTGTACTACATTAACTGTACTATATTCTTTAGTATGTCCTATGAGATTTAATTTGAATATTTTCTTCTACATTATTTTGTCTATAAAAGTATCCCTTACGATTTTTTTTATTAATATATTTTTTGTTTTTTTTACATCAATCGTATACATTGATCGTCGTATTTATTATATATATATATATATATATATATATATATATATATATATATATATATATATATATATATATATATATATTGGCATTAATTGCATACACTGACATTGTATTTAATTTGAATGTACCGTTCGTTTAGGAACACCTCCTAAACGAACGTTTAAAAGGCGTTAGTTTATGGAATACTAAAAGTTTAAAATAGTGGCGCCATCTATTGCTCATTTGTGAATCGAGAATCGCATCCTTCAAAAATTCTTGGTTATCCTAATTGTTAGCAATACAATGCCCAGAAATAAATTATTGATGAATGTTTGTTACCCAAAATAAATTTTAAAACTAAACACAGTATAAATAACATAGAAAAGATTTAGCCTTTATCATTGGAGCAAAAAATTCTGGAAAGTAAAACATAAAATATATAAATTTATAATAAACCTACCAAAATCCATTAAAAAACTAAACACAGTATAAATAACATAGAAAAAAAAAGCATACGAAATGTTATACACATTAATAATATGAAAACCAATTAAAAATATATAAATGTATAATAAACTCCTCAGATTTCAGCTATATTCGGTCTTTCATCATAAAAAAGCTGAAAAAAAATAAAATAAAAATAATTTAAAAAAATAATAAAATAAAATAATAATAATAATTTAAAAAATAAAGATAATAATTAAAAAAATAAAAAAATAAAAGCTGAAATAAAAAAGCCTTCATAAAAAAGCTGAAAATACAGGTTTAGCAAAATTTGCGCGATCCCGACTCGAACCCGAGTATTACGGGATACCTAACGAACCATTTTAACGAATACGCCACGATTATACACAACATTGTTGAGTAAAGTAAAAAATATACGCAATCAGTTTTTTGGAAAGTTGCTATGGGTTGGTGAATATACATACATTTATGGAGTAAGAGGAGTTTTAAGTGAGAAATAAGTTAGCAGGATAGAAGCTTAGTCTTTAACTCTTCAATAGACACAAAGACATTAGCTAGGGGGATTGCAGTAGCGATTAAAAAGATCGTGACACTTAGCGTGGTTGATTCGAATTTTCCATCGCGTGTGAGAGTGTCAATATGCCGTTGGATCCGATTTATTTTAGAGTATAAAATCTGACTTGAAAGATTATTATTTTCATTTATTATTCTGGTTTAATATATAACTTGAAACTTTTTGATTTTGTTTATTTTTATCTTTTCGCTCGCTGTTTGTCAGCTAACCCTAACGTGGACGCCATATTCAGAGGAGTGATTCAACAAAGTGTAACAGCTTACAAATTGTTGGTTTTTTATTAATTAAAAATCAACGGTAATTAATTTCGAATTTTGAAGTTCTTCAGACCCTCGGCTGTTTTTAAAGACGCCTGTATGTAAAATTTCACGATCGTTGCTCCTAAACTGTGGATTTCTATACAATTACAGAGATACAAACATTCATTTTTATATATTAGATGTCCTTTGAGGTTTGTGTAGTACCATGATCTTTTTATCCTAATGGTTATTCTAACACAGCTTTCAGTTTAATGTTGACGCCTGAACTACCAATATTTAGACGTTATTGATAAATTAAGTTTATATTTTTCCATCCTGATTTCAATACTAAGTTTACTGAATTTTCAGACACATCTCAAATCTATAGACTGGATTAAAAGAAAATAAAGGTGAAAATGGGAAAAAACGATAAAAGGAAGGAAGAATTGAAAAAGCCTAGTCTTTGTTATTTTTTAAAAAATCAAAATCTACTTCTAAAATAAGTAATGTCTGTTTACCAAAATCAACCAAGTGATCTTGTGTAAGGTTATAGCCTGCTTACATGGTCAGTTACAGGTCCACGCTCCCGTCTCGTGATGAAAAAGTATGACATTCATGCTGATGATTTATGCCGAGTGAGTCAAACGTTCGTAAAAACTTTAAAAATTCATAATAAAGGAAGAAATTATGATAAAGAAGTGTAGTTTGCAAGAAACGGCTCACAAGGAAGACGGATTTTTTGGCAGCAATATAAAAATTAAAATGTCACTGATAGAGTCACTGGTCCAGCTTTGCGAGCACTGCTACTCCCCGTAGACGATTCCGCCAGCATATTATTCATAACGGTTTCCACCGTAGTAATGCGGCCCTCCGCCAACGAGGGTTTCCACTTCGTGGCCGATCCTCCAAATCCTCGTGTATCACGGTCTTTTAATGCACGATTGATTTGCATAATTCTGCTGAATCTTTCTCATGTCAGTGCCATCTACCGGTGATTTTAAAACTTTAAAAACTTTTAAAAATTTTAAAACTTTTTTTCAACTTTTTCAACTTTTTGGGGCTGCTAAAAAATTCGACTTCCTTGGGAGCCCTTTCTTGCAAACCGCAGTTCTTTATCATGATTTCTACCTTTTTTATGAATTTTTAAAGTTTTTACGAATTTTTGACTCACCCTACTTCAAGTAAAATCCTCTTTGGTGTAGATTCGGTTTGGTAAGATTCTTATAATTATCGTATATTCCATTTTAATAGAAGACTTTTTATTAATAGGGAATTCGTATCTTTTACTAACTATGCGTCTTACCTACAATTGCGGTACCATTAAAAGTTTTCGGATTCTGTCTGTTATTATCAAGAAAAAGGAGTTACGAATATTTTGTCAGTTTTCACTGCTTCATATTACAATTTTTCTTTTCCCTGGAACTAGATTATTCGAAATGTTGCCTCGATAAAAAAAAAAATCAAAGGTGCAGGAGAACGCCTGAAAATTCGAGCCACTATCAAGTATAATCCTCGTTTGCAGAAATCCTTTCAGCCTAAATATTCGGAAAATTCAAGCGAAAAAATAAAACAGACAGCAGACAGGAGCAGGAGTAAAGCCTCGGAGTTTCTCGAATTTTTATACAGAAGCTTTCATCGCCGCTCGTGTACATGCGACACGTCTGGAGCATCCCGTGCCATCACTTCATTTTGAAAGAGTGGATATGGGGAGAGATAAGTCTGAATGATGTGAAGAGAAATGAGTGCTGTTATATAGCATGGGCCTAGTTAACACTCATTTTCCGGGCTAACTTATGACAGAAAAGGAAGAAGAATGTTTGGAATAGTGGTAAAACTTTTAATAATTCTATTTGAGTTTCAGCTTAAAATATGCGACATGTATTCATTGGCTTCAAAAATGCTCAACAAATGTGTTATATATATACAATGAAACTTCTCTCTGGCGGCTAAACCTGGTTCCGAAAAAAGTGGCCGTTTTGAGGGTTGTCCGTCAAATGGGGGCTCTATGGGGTCAGTAAAAAAAAGCTGGCTGGCTAGAGAAGTTTTATTGTATATTGGAGGACCCTTATATATTAATAACCCGTAATATTCACTTATAAATAAATGAATTAAACTAAAACTTATACAATGCAAATAATTCCACGCAAAATAAGAAATTGGAATATATAAAGAAGGCATAGACAGCCGAACGAAATTAACAGAAAACTGCACTAGCGTTGAATAATTTTAAACTTTTCAATAAAAGATTGCGCAGTTGCAACAAATCCTTACACTGAAAAAAACAGACAATTATAACTAGTAAAATGTAAATAATTGAACAGAGATAGCTATTATATAACAGGAAGAATGCAATGACAGAGTCTTGAAATTATGGTGCATTTAGCTCTAAGTGCAGTTTTTCTGTTCATTTTGATTGACTGTCATTGCATTCTTCCTGTTATATAATAGCTTTCTCTGTTGAATTATTTACATTTTACTAAAATCGAATTAAATGAAGTCAACTTGTGAGAAAAATATCACTATTCATATATTCTTTTACCGTTATATTACGAATGTAAAAAATAAGTTTCTGCTGCGATTTTTTACCTACAGAATAAATCAGTAGTGTACATTTCACTAATGCCGCTATCAGAAAATATTTATAGGGAATATTTAATGAAAAATAACTAAACATTTCAGTTGCAGTTAATACCCCTAAACTTAAATTCTAATACATTTTTCACAATAAATTTCCAATTTTGACTCTTTAGGAGTCGTTCGCACTGCTCCAGTTGCCATAGTCATTTCTTAAGACCTCTTGGTAACTTACGGTGTAGTCATTTTAGGAATTACATTACTAAATACACTCAAGAGCAAAAACATTATGACCACCTGTCAATAACTTGTTGGCCCACCTTTGGCGCGCAACACAGCTTCAACCCGCCTTGGCATGGATGCCACAAGTCCTTGGTAGATGGCCGGAGACAGATTGTACCAGATGTTTAAGCAACGGTCACGAAAATCCAAGATATTGCGAATTGGAGGTCTTTGAACTCTGAGCTGCCGTCCCATGACATCCCAAATGTGTTCTATCGGATTGAGATCCGGTGAGTTAGGCGGCCAGGACATTAACTGGAATTCAGCATCATGTTCCTGGAACCACTCCAACACAATTTTAGCCTTGTAACACGGGACGTTGTCCTGTTGGAACATTCCATTTCCAGCTGGAAAAACAGAGGCCATGTAAGGGTGCAACTGGTCCGCAATGATGTTCAGATACCCTGTAGCATTCATGGTCTGCTCTACCACAACCACGGGTCCCAGAGACGCCCAAGAGAACGTCCCCCAAAGCATAATACCGCCACCACCAGCCTGTGTAAGACCTACTGTACATTGAGGGAGCAACAGTTCGCCTAGAAGACGGCGTATCCTGACACGGCCATTGGCGTGATGAATGACAAACCGTGATTCATCTGACCAGGCAACTCTCTCCCACTGATCCATGGAATAGTCGCGATGTTCCCCGGCCCAGCGCAGGCGCAGTTGGCGATGACGCTTGGTCAGCAAAGGCACACGAGTGGGACGTTTGCTGCGTAGCCCCATATCCAACAGTGTCCACTGAACAGTGTGCTGCGATACTATTCTACTTGGCCCTGCATTGTATTGGGCTGTCAGCTGAGCCACTTTCTGGCTCCGGTTTTGCTTCACCATGCGAGACAGTCTCCGACGACCTTTTTCTTTGATAGCGTGTGGACGTCCAACACCATGTCGTCTACTGCTGGTTTCACCGTCATTCATCCACTTTGCATAAGTACTAACAACTGTAGGTCGCGAACAACCCACGAGTCGTGCAGTTTCGGAAATACTTGTTCCGAGCCTTCGAGCCATTACAATCTGCCCTCTATCAAAATCGCTTAGATCCGCAGCCTTTCCCATCACACACAGAAGTACGTGAAAGAATGATTCTTCAGACTCTCCAGCAGCAGTTAAATACCACTTCCACCTGATCACGTGCCTTCCACGTCATCCAGGCGAATTCATTGCAAAATGTAGGGGTGGTCATAATGTTTTGGCTCTTAAGTGTACATTATTTTTACCTCATATAGGAAATATGTATTAAGATCAGATGATTATAGAAGCTATAATCTCCAACATCTTGTATCTTTTTATGTATAATTCACAACAAAATTTTTGCTTCCAAATCTGTCAGTACTTTAACATTAACTATTCAAATTCATATAGAGAGTAAATGAAATGCAAAAACGCATTCACAAAGAAAGGGATCGAAAATAAAACTTCCTCACATCAAAGGGGTAGCTTTATTGGTAGATCACCAGTCTCAATATATGAATTGTTGAAAGTCGAGTCTCCGCATCGACGCACATTTGTTGCAGTGCCTCCCGACTGCTAAAAAAAGAACCCATTGCGAATCCTGATGCGAATATATATGGATAGAAATAGCAACTTTGAGAAAACTAAATTGATTTTTCCTATATTGAAGCATATTATCCTTGATGGTAATTGTCAAGGCATTTGTTTGAGTGAATTCAGCCTTGGCTACCAGTCTTTTTAATATTTTAAGTGCCGTGTAACCTTTTCTCATCAGTATGATATCTGAGCTCGATTATTTTGAAAACTTCTTCATAAATCACACCTCTGAATTTTTTTTTAACTCAGCAGTTCTGTCCCTTATATAATTGCAGATATAAAGGCTATTAATGCATTAATTTTTCTCTTCTTGCTTTGTTCTTTGTCAGATATTTGAAGATCCTTTCCAAAAACTTTTTTTGGATAGGGTATCTCGTATCTAATATATCTCTTTTTCTCCTCCATTCTGTTTCTTGACTTGGCTAGTTACACTCATCAAGTTGTTTTTTTCTGTTGTAGTATAACAATACTCTGTGCAAACTATTTCCTGCCACGGCTTGCATTATGTGCGATTTATTGTTCAGCTCCTCATAGAGAAAGTTCTATTAGCTTTTAAAATTCATTAAAAGAATTTCTTTATGCTTATTTGTTGTAATTATTTAAAGGTTTTCTTAGCTATTTATTTTAAGCTTGTTTTGTACTAACCCTATTACATTCGCTCGCCTCAATGTTAACTAATGGTAAAAATCTGTCAAATATGTACATAAATGCTGATAATCAAATAAAAGCGGTATTTTCAGGTAACCTGAACTTTTCTTCACGTTGAGACAGAATTCATTTTATAGGTTTCGTCCACCAAAGGATTTTATGATCTATTAAAACACACTATACCAGATTTTTTTCCCCAAATAATTTGAAATTTAAAAATATTATTTGCCTTTTAAAAGACAAAAAATGCCCTAATATGTAAAATTTCTTTCCCTATTACGGAGTACATTTTTTTAAAAGAAATTTTTAAATCCAAGTAGGCAATCCTTGGGCAAATTTTTCCTATAGGTTAACATTGATGTGAGCGAATCCAATAGGGTTACTACACTGCAGCGTTAAGTGCTATATATTTGTTATTAGTGGTTCATTCAGTATTAAGCGACAGTTTGATAATTTGATAAATATTGAAAACTCGATATAGAATTGCGAAATATTATTTAAACTAATTGTCTAGTTTTTTGATGCTGTAACTGTAAAATCTAGTTATTATTTACCCTGAAACACTTAAAAGAAAATAAAATTACTTTATGATACACAGCTTTTAAATAATACATTGCATTACCTTATATTACTACATATTACCATTAAATATTACTTTATAATATGCAACCAAAAAAATTAAATATACTTTATGACTGAAAGTTCTGAATTTCATTTCTTTGGAAACACATTGTTATATATATTTTACGTTAATTAAAATAAAAATCCTTATTTCAACCAGCTTCAAATTTAGAACACTAAGCATACTTTTAAATACGAAATCTTATTATAATTATGTGAGAATATGCTTGTCCATTTCTCTAAAAACGTATTCATGCATTTGAGATGTACTTCAATATTATACAGACTGTATTGCACGAAAAAACCTAAAATTTTCCAGTCTCACAAGAAAAGGTAAAGGAAGTTCTAGAATTTCACAACATTTCTCACTCCAGCCAGACTCCAGTAAAATTTTTCAGCGTCTTTTCTTGCTCAAAAAATTTATCCTCCTTTTGGCTGAAAACTAGACAGTTCACAGAATTTTGCCTTAAATATTCTAAGGTGTTTGGAAAAGGATGTATTTTGCAGAACTAAATATTTTGCAACTTCCCTATTTTATCCTGCTCATTTTTTGTGATTCAATAAATAAAACGGTTTAAGTATTTCAGAGTACGTAAAATGATGTTATGTACTCCGAAACATCAAGAAATATTTCTTCCAATTATCATAATTAGAAGAAATATTTCTTGATGACAAACTGCATGACTGGGAATGAATATGACATACGTTTTAAAAGGGTTAAGGTCTTTGTGAGTTGATCCAAACTATTTATTCTAATATTTTATTAAAAAAAAGTAAACAGAGGGTATATTCCTAAAGATATTGAAATATCACGATATTAGCAATGAACTTTATATAACAATCGTATTTGTTAAAAAGCACTCTAATTTAAAATAATGTCAAATACAAGATTTTATTTAAAAAAGAAAGAAATAATTAATTTACTTTAAAAGCAGCTGATAAGGAAAGTCAGAGCTTGAAATTTTAAATTGAAGCGGTAAGAAAAAGGAAAAAAGCTAGATTTAGTAGGAATTTATCGAAAAATTTTTCTATATTAGAGATTATCTGTAAAAGTAACCGTTTTACTACCTAGGAACCTATTGGATATTAAATGTGTAACGAACATTGCTAATTAAAACTTCCTTTATGTATTCATTCGTTCAATGAATTTTCTTGATACGATGATAAAATTTTTTTCATTATGCACTATTAGATGAAGTAAACCTTAGCGGTCAAGCAATGTAAAAAAATGTTACAGCAGAATATTTTGATACACTTTCTAGTAGGTTTCCGTCCTGTGAGAATTTTTACTTTTAGTAAGTTTATACCAAAAAGAATGTTTAATTCAAATCAGTCAAATATTTCTGAACATGCTTTTCTAAAAAAAGTATTTTATTGACTAATTTCAACACTTTTTATCACAGCATCTCTGAATTTCGAACGGAATAACATAGCACACTCAGTGAAATCTATTCAATACATAATTCCTCATTAAATTGCAGACAAAAAAATGTGCAATATTAATTTATGTCAATAAATAAACTATGCTATGTAAAATAATAATACATATGTACACTAGTGGCCAAAATTGGGGAAATTTTTTAGAAAATATGTGTTTTTGAAGTTTAATAGCTCATAGCACTAATATAATTTAGTACCAAAAAGCCCACATCATTAGACTGGAAATTTAATTTAGATTATAATACAGACTTTATAGACATATTTTATTTTTAAAGCAGTTATGTTTAAAGACAAGGTTCTTCAATTCGCTACAAAGGTTTTCTTCTGGACAAAGTCAGGGCTGGCATATTGCTAGGCCATTCTAGTTATGAAATATCCTTTTTCTGGAACCCCGTTTAACTCTGAATAGAAACGTGACAAGGTTCAGAGTCCTGGTGAAATACGAAAGTCTCATTATCACGTATGAGGTCATGTGATACCGGTATTAATTTTGACTCTAATACATCACTGATATATTTTCTGCTATTTAAATTCTCAATGATCACACACAAATTCTGGTCGTTTGCTGTCATACATCCCCTCAGTATAAAACTAACTGAATGCTTCCCAGTTGTGCTGTGCACTAAGGTAGAAAATCTTTCTTCAATTCTTTTTCTGACATATTCTATTCCATGTCTACTAAATATGGAGATTCAGTTTTTGTCACTCCAGATAACACTACCCTATTAATATAATGATATTAATATAAGATGTAGTATAGTTTTCTATTTTGTCACTGCTCCGGCAGGTTCCGGTGGCTGTTATTGTTATCAATGTTAACGCCCTTCTGTTACGCTTCATTTACTGAAATGTCTTCGTTATTCGGATTAAATAAGTACTTCAATTGAAATGACCGTGCATCTCATCTCCGTTCCGTATCTTCCTCTAGCTACAACTACCACCACCGCGACTACCAGTTTAACAGCAATGCCTTGTGCGTGCACCATCTCTTCCTGAATGGGAAGCTCATCATCATCATCATCATATATATATATATATATATATATATATATATATATATATATATATATATATATATATATATATATATATATATATATATATATATATATATTTATATATATATATATATATAATATATTTAAGTACAAACATTAAATAATTGTAAATCTCTAGTCACATTTGATTTCAAAAATTTATTCAACAATATCAATATTATTGATTTAAATAGGGTAATAATAACTTTAGCAAAAAATCATAATCAATACTTAAACAAAGAAATTAAACTAAATCATTTCAATAGGCTATTAGATTTAGTAACTAAACATAATTATATAGTACAGAATAATAGTATATACCTATAGGTTAAAGGTGTACCTTCAAGGTGGAAATGCTTCCAGTATGCTAGCCAATTTATATTTACATTTTATGAAGTTGATAATATTAATAATATTGTTAATGGCAATTACCAATATTTAGATATATTGATGAGACATAATTGTTATTAATAATAGTAATGATAATATAGCTCTAAATTTTTTACCCTCCAAATGTAGAACTAGTACAAAGTAGCCAAGAAACACTTAATGTTAACTTCTTAAATATAAACATAAAACTAAATCCTCATAGTAAATTTACTTTTGATCTTTATGATAAAAGATCAGAATATGACTTTAAAATGGTAAAATATCAAAGTTACTTAACTTGCTTACATAAATCTGCATTTAATAATATTATTGTTAATCAACTAGTAAGAATAAATCGGCTATGTTCTAAGGACAATAGACATAAACATATAAACGATTTGTTAGTAGTGCTAAAACGTAGTTATTACCCTGATAGTCTTTCCAAGCACATAATTGGTTGTTTTAGATTTAATGAATAGCATGTTCTGTTGCTAATAATTAGTAAAACAAAAATAAATGATTAAAGTTAGTAAATAACTACTAAAAAGTAAATAAACACTAGAGTAATTAAAATAATAAATAACTCTTAGTCATAATAATGACTAAGTTAGGTTATTATGTCCTATAAAACAGTAACCTAATAAGTCTTCTAAAGTGATTCCATTGGCTCCATGGTTGCAATGTTTGTGACGTCAGTCTACTTGCGGTCTCCTAAACTTAACTTTCACATTGTCTGGCGCCGAGTATGGTGATCTATGATAAAGCCACTGATTATTCCTTCTTCTGTTTCATAAGGATTGTACGGTGTCTAAGTATGTTTATTGCTCAGATCATACTTAATAGAAACAATCCATTGGTTTTTAGACAGTATTGGCATCGCTGATGACATGGTACTGTCTAAAAACCTATTATTCACTTTTCTATTCATATTTATCACTTATATTTTCATGTCTTTGGTTCCTGGCTGTAGTTGTTTATGGCTTATACAGGTTTTTCACTTACAACTTTGTCTATTATATATATATATATATATATATAACTACCCAACAATAATGGACCGGACAGCAAGATGTGATGGTATAAGGGAGAGAATACATGCTTTAACAGGGGGTTGGTTCCCCAAGTGCTGGGATTACACTAGCAACCCTTCTTGGCATACTTTCAACAAGGTTTTGATATACATCTATGGGTATTTGTTCCCATTCCTAATGCAAGAATGCTGCAAGAATTCCAGCTCAGCTATAGATTTCGGACGTGGTTCCCTGGTCCGTAAGCGTCGCTCTAACTCGTCCCAAAAATGTTCTATGGGGTTTAGATCGGGACTCTTTGTAGGCTAGGAAAGATATTTTACATCCATATCTTAATACCACTGCTTTACAGAGACTGCAACATGACATGTAGCGTTGTCGTCCTTTAAGTAGAATTCGTCCATTCTATAAAATTGCCAAAACGTAGGAAGAACCTGATTGTCCAAAATGTTAATGTAGGCGTCGGCGTTGAATTTACCAGGAGCAACATGCAAAGTTCCCTGGCCATACCCCAAAAAAGTATACCACCACCACCGAACTTGAGAGTTGGACTCTCACACTCTAGATGCACTTGGGTAACAGAAGTTCGCCTAGCAATCGCCAAACCCCAGCCCGCCCACCCGACTGGAAGAGCGTGTAGCGTGACTCGTCGCTCATTAAACAATTTTCCTGTGGTCCACAGTCCAGTTTCGACGTTGCAAACACCAAGCGAGTCTGTCTGCTTTGTCGGATGGGGTGATGTTTGGTATGTTTGCAGCAACACAGTCGTGGTTATTGAGGATGTGCAGTTCTTCCCGCAAAGTATTGGGGTGCACCGTAGCCCCTTCTGCCTGTTGAATCTCACTGTTGATGATTTCGAGTGGTTTCTTGTGGTTCTTACGAACCTCACGCTTCAGGACACGCGATCCCGTTTGGTCTGTTTACGGGGACGACGAACGTCTACAGTTCGTGTCCCAACTCCCATAGTCCTCCACATCTTCACGACATCACCAACAGTTGACCATGGCTGTGATAACTCTACCGCAATTGCGCGAATACACTTGCCACTAATGTGACAACCAACTATAACACCTCTTTCAAAGTCACCAATTTTACACAGAACTAAAGATGTTACCACTTCGTTTATCGTATTTAACCTTAACTGGGATCGTGCGAGCAGTGGATTTGTATAATATCTGACATGCAGTCGGATTTTATGCAAATCCACTGGCGTCCGGTCTATTATTGTAGGATACACGCACACACACACACACACATATATATATATATATATATATATATATATATATATATATATATATATATATATATATATATATATATATATATGGTATATATATATATATATATATATATATATATATATATATATATATATATATATATATATATATATATATATATATATACACGATAATATCAAACATTTTTTAAGTTAATATTTATAACTTGTTAGGATGTAGTTTCGTTTACAACATAATCTATATTTCTGTGCAACACAAAGGTTATTTTAAATGTCTTATGATGGTGAAATAAAAAGAAATCATTTTAAGTTTCTCTATTCCTACCATTAAAATTCTCGAATGAAAAGTTTAACTTCTAATTTTTTAACCAGTGTATACGTAATACTAGCTATTTGATGGGGTATGCTTCCCAAGGCAACATGCGCTTTTGAATGTATGAAATAATAGTTTCTCTGAAAATAAATAAATAAATATAAAATTGTAATATATATAAAAATAAAATATTCTTATGATAGAGAATGTCATAAGTTTTATGAGAGAATATCATAAAACTTATGATATTCTCTCTCATTTCCTTTTAACTCATTTTCAACTCGATTGGTAAGTATCTACTTAATAATACAGTTATCTTAACTTGTTATACGATGTTCTCTTTCACAAGTTTCATGTTAGCATAAGTCTCGATTTGTTTGTAATAATAGTATAATTGAGAGTGAAACATTAAGCTCTTTTTAGACTTTTACTCTATATCACACTTTAAACTGTATGCCACAAGAAACGGTTTGTGATATTGAGAGTCCTTACGAGGAAGTGAGATACGTGTTTTATTTTACTATCCTTAAACAGGTGCGTACATATATTTTGAACATTACATGTCATGATAATTAAGACATTGTATCTATTCACATTACTTTTCCCATTCGAGTACATAGCATTATAAAATTATTGCTTTTTACGGGGAAAAATTATTTCCTTCAGTATATTTAACCTATAGCACAATATAGGTTTGAATGATTGAATAGTGAAGGGCCATTCTGAACCATATGAGCGGTAGTCATGCGGCTTGGTAAGTGTTGACTAATATCTGGTCGCTACGGGATATTGTCTTAGTTACACGACAAGAATTCTGTCTTTTCTGGGAGACACTAAGCTCTTTAAGATGACTCTGGAAGTCCATTAATTTCGTCATCCGCAGGGGAAAGACTTTCCCCGAACTGTTTGACTCCCGTCTGGTGCATCATCAAGAACCCTTCTTCCCTGTGATCATCCCTCCCCGGCAAAAGTTGTTAAGAAACTCCTCGCCGTGGGTCTCTCCGGAAACGTTAGTAGCCTCCACCCCGCTCCGATAACCTAATTTATAGATAGGGCCTTTTCTGACGGGGCTACGCACCTTATATATACTGGCGCGTCCCAACCTCTTTACAGAGCGAACAGAGAGAGAGCGAGAGCCCTTCTCGCGAAGTGGAATTTTTCGGCGTCAGCGCGGGGAGTTTTTCGTAATGGGATTCGAGATGGGCTCGGAAACTGAACGGGAATGAATTTAGAGTCGGATTTCGGGGCGAAATCGTAAATCAGTTTTCGGAGCGAGGGAAAAGTGTTCGCTGGATACGATGGAGGAGAGGAATTACGATTCCGGGAAAAGCGGGTTATGAATTTCGGCGGAGGTGAGAGGGCGGATAAGAAGTGAGGGGCTGCTAGTGATATTCACCGGATCCTGCAGGGACCTTTAACTTCATTCCATTATTGTAGCCGTTTGTTGTTTTTTTTTTATGATGTGATAATGAAAGAAATGTGCTTAGAACAAAATGTTGAGCTCATATTTTTTTTTTTAAGATTTAAACTCTTGAAATCACAGGAAACTCTTGAAATCACAGGAACATGAAAATCCCATATTTTCCTCGTCCTCAGTCAGGGCGTGGTGGCCCGGTTGACAAAGCGGTCGAACCAGTGATATGAGGGTTATGGGTTCGAGGCCGGTCGCTGACAAAATCCACCGCCGTGTACACTAATGGCGGCTGGTGCACGTAAAATCTGTCGGGGCTGCAATGTCCTCTAAGTTCTCAAATTTACCTCTGGAGGTGCGGAGTCACATGTTCCGGTCTCTTCACTTGACTCGGTTAAAAATTACGGGACCGGCCCATAGCTGGTCCACCTATACAGTGCTCCCAGAAAAGTGGCCAGCAAAACCGCGGTGTCATATGACGGTAAAGATAATGTCCAAGTAACCTTCTGCCGTATTGGAGAAGACCTTGTCATCAGTCTGTTAGCATCTCAATGTATGACCTATTTTTTCATTAAATTTTTTCACAGCAGTTGCGTTTAATTAAGATTGAAAGTTAATATCGATCACAAAGCGAAAAGTAAGGCATAAAGAATTGTATTTATAAAACGTTTTCTGCCAGCAGTGAAGCGATGTCACTCATTGTCTAATCTAGAACTGGAAAAAAAAAATCAGGTTTTTTGCAGTTCTAGATAAAAACCTTCCTACTTAGACCTAACCTAAAATTGGCATTTTTGTGTGTGTGTGTGTGTGCAAATTCGTCACATAGCTTTAAATCACTTTTATATCATTATACTAATCTTAGACCTATGTCAATTAATAAATTTTCTGATATTCTCGGTTTTTAATTTAATACAAATGAAAGCAATATTGAATTTTCTCCAGCTTAAATGAAACCAGTGATTTCTCTAAATTATTTCCTGTGATTTCTCTCAATTATTTCGAGTAGTAATATGATTAATAAACCCAACATTTGTGTTTTACGCAGTCAAGGGTGCTAAAATTTCTCATATTCAATGAGAACGCTATTTAATGATTTATACCATGACTTTTAAACTTTTTTAAAAATAAAAATTAGTGAAGAATCAAATAAGTTTAATGTTCGTGTGGATGCTTTATTTATTTTAGATACCATTTCACCAAGTTTCGTTAATCAGAAGGTCGTATTCCTTCATTCAGTTTATAAGAATCAACCTGAACAAGACTTCCATTGATTAAATGCATGTGTCCCAATTAAGTCTTTACTGTTAGAGATGCCTATTTATACAATTATCCCCTTATACTGGAGATTCTCTCAAGTACTCAGTGACTTTCTTTGTCCTAAGCGTTTAATGGGGACAGAACCTACCAGGAAGTATGACTGCATGAATATATCAGCAATTTAAAAGCAATACATTTTCTGGCTACACCACTATAATTCAAACCCAGAATATTCTGTCATATGAGGTAATACTTGTTTATAACTAAAGAGAATTCAAACTTTAAGTCAAGAAGTTTCCACGAAAGATACATAAATAAATGTAGTGACACTTAGGAAAAATAACACAAAATAACGTATATATAGGGATACGCAAATTTTGCATAAAAAATATCGAAATTTCGCAACAAAAAATACGATATATAGAATTTCGCATTTATTCGCAAAATAAAATTTAAATTTCGCATTTATTAAAAAAATTACAATTTTACTTAATTGGATAAACGAGTATCAAAATTCTTAGTTAAAAGCTAACGTTGTAGTAGTCTTCACATTATGCTTCCTAAGTATTTGCCTTCTGTCATTAATTAAAATGTTGTACAAACTAATATATATCAGCATCTACTCTGTTAACGAGACTATAGAGGCTTTGTATAGCTGCCTTTTGCAAAGTTAAGGTAGCAGTATTCGTTGCAATTAAAATCTGTATAACATCAACAGGAGTATTTTGTTTGACTACTGTTAAGTAGTTGAAATACCCTTGACTTTAGCGCTGAAGAGACGTTCTTAAATCTACGAAATTATTCCACAAGACTTGATGGTGAATTTTTACAATTAGATTTTTTGGTTCGACTCCAGTACGGACAAACTGTCCGGTTGAAATTCTGAGCAAGTCCGAAGGAGTGTGAGATTTCTCAGTTAAAGACCGAGGATGGTCTTAGTTAAGCAATTATGTTAGTAAATTATTACTATTATTACCTAATTTCGCTATCCGTTTATCGCCGAGTTTTCGCGGTAAAGTAGTAAAAAAATTATTTTCGCATTTATTCGCTCATATCGGCAAATTTCGCATTTATTCGCATCTATCTCGTAAATATGAAAATTACGTATCCCTTCGTATATATTATAAATAATACAAAGTAATATATTATAATAACTATAAAATATCTAAACTACTGGAATAAATTGCCGTTCAGTTTGAGTTCTCACATCGTTAAAGCAGCCACCTTTGTCTAGGGCCAAAACCAACAACATAATACAATTCACTGATCCTATCGCATAGCTACTGACAGTAGTAACTCGATGTTTACTTGAGGTTGGAAAATAATTCTGTTTTAACGCTCTAATGCTTTTAATTCAGTTCGAACATCCGAGGAGAGCATTTTTGAAGGTTAGTATTATCTTTTAACATCCGATAGGCTGAATATTTTGATTTTAACACCCTTCCGATATATCACCGAGTAAGTTCTCTGTGATATGCTACCCTCCATCCCGGCTCTCAATTTGTGACGGGTCCCCCCTTTCTCTATCCAAACAGGAAATGATTGCACCCCCTCCTCTCCTTGCTTACCCGGGCAAAACTTAATTTCTGTCCCGGAAGATTACGCGCAACGTGCCCCGAGAGGAAGAGAGAGAGGACGGGAGGAGAGAACAGAAAACGGCATAGACGTGGAGAGATGAAAGAGAAGCCCGGTTGTGCGAGAACGGGAGTTTTCCAGGCAGGGAGGAGAGAGGAGGGAAAAAAAAAAGAGAGAGACTGGAATTTTTACCACTCGAGATGTGAGTTTTTGTGTGCGTATGGGCGGTGTCCGTTCTGAAGAGAATGGGAGACGTGTGCGAGAGTTATTTAGGGATTAAAGGTGTATGGAATTTGCAGGAGTGAAGAGGGAACTTTCCCTTATTTGGTCTTAAGTCGTTAAAATCTTATTTATAATTCAGGCAGACATGTCAAAGGGAGACAATTCAGGGGTTTCCTCTGAATTCAACAGCTAGTCACCCCCGGAATTTATTAAGTCACACGTGTAAATACTTGTAAATTAAAGTGTATAATTATTACAAATCAAAATGAGTTTTTTTAAATATTAATATGAGAACTACCTTCTATTTTCGCGCATGATTTGTTTATCTTGATGGTCAACTATCCAGAATCATTTAGGTGTAAATCAGCAAGTACAAGCTTTGGTTTGAGAAATTAAAGAAAAAATTGGAAAAATTCAGGTCTAATGAACATCTGAAAGGAAGAAACATGCATTTAAAAGACAAACCTTAGTCAAATATATGTACCATTTCGTTAAAACAGAAATTTCCGGTCTCCCGAAAGAAAAGGATTTTCATTAAGTATGGTTAAATATGCCTTAAAGACGGTATTTTAAATAACTGTGTTTCAATCAGGTCGAATCATTGAAGCTGGATGGTCTTTCAAATATGTAGCTTTCAAATATATCGCGGCATGGGTAGATCGTGATTATTATTACCACATGTCGTTGGCGTCACGAATGTGCATATAACTACCAGGAAGGTTCGGAAATGTTCAAAGAAGTGATACTGCATTGGACTGCCTTATATTTTGCGTAACTATAATAACATCAACATATTTGCCGAGTGACATCTTGCAATACTTTCCATTCTATATACCACTTTATTCAAGCAAAACCATTGGTGGTTCTATAAGGAGAGTAGACAGTAGCTTTTAACCCTCGTATAATCACTATAATTCATGTCTCGTCAGCGGAAACTCCATCCTAACAGTTATTTCCTGACAAGGAAGGAAAGTAACTGACTTTTAATTCCACTTCTCATGAAAGAGATAACATACGAACTCGTGAACCGGATGTCCAGTGAACCGGATAACCCAGTGGTTGCTGTAGTAGGCTACTGGGATATCGGGAGCTATCTTCTAGGATACTCGATCACCTTTGGTTAAATCTTAAAATTGTTAGGATTAGTGAAAGATACATTAAGGTTATATAAAAACCAACTGCACTGCCACAGAAATCACTACAACCAAATGTCGTTATGTCGTTTTTAATAGAATGCAACCACTGACAAGGCATAATCTTATCA
>OU015492.1:20970138-20972300 GCA_907164885.2 Dolomedes plantarius | reverse complement strand
AAAACATGATAGCAAATGGGTGGAGGTGGGTGTTTTTTGCCCCCTTTCTCAGATACGTAGGGAAAGAAATAAGAGAATTGCGAAGAAACTTTTTCCGCGACAGCGGAATATCGTATTTAGAATCAGACTGGCTCGCAATGCATGTGTATACTTTTAGGAGTTCCTGCGTTTTGCGTATTTCTTGAAGGTTTGGCTTGCCCAGTTTAATTGCTTCTATCAATGATTTTCTCCTTCTTCAAGGAAAGTTCTTAAAAATCTTATACGAACAGTTAAAATATAAAAATGAAATCGATTTATAAATCATACTTTATATAATGATCATATCATAAATAAAGAACTTCTTACTCAGGTCATACATACATACATACATACATGCATATATATATATATATATATATATATATATATTATATATATTATATATATATATTATATATATTATATTATATTATATTTATATATATATATATATATATATATATATATATATATTAAGATCTTCGAAATTGGATGCTTTTTAAAGATATGTGTACGGTAAATAATTATTATATTTTATATATTTCTATTTGTATATGCATCTGAATGCCTTTTTATCCCAAGATATATTTCAATTTCCATCTTAAATTTAGAAAATTATTTCTAAATCATGGGTAATAACTGTTTTGTAATGATTGTTCTTTTAGCAAAATTTTCGTTTTGCTTCCATTTATTTTATAAATCAATTGAGAAAAAAATAACATTGCGCAGATGAGCGGTAAGTTTGCTTTTCAACAAAAGCGTTTATCGGAAGGAAGAAATATATGTAAAGGGAAGTTGTTCAATAGATTTAAGCTCTCCTATCATTGTAATATTTTTAGTTAGAATGTGAGTTCTGTAACTTTGGACAGTGCAAAAAAGGCAAGTTCTATGAAACAATTATTATATTTATTATTTCTTAAGGCTGCTGTTCACGAATGCTATTGGATTTGCTGACCTTAATGATATTTTATGGAGAAAATTTGACCAAGTATTACCGACTTGGAAAGATAGTTTTTTTAAATTATTATTATTTAATTGTACTACGTAATAGAGAAATAAATTTTACACATTGGAGAATTTTTTTAATGAAAATAATAAAATTTAAATAATATTTAAAATTTAAGTTATTCGCAAAAGAAATATGGTGTATTGTGTTTTAAACGTTCCTAAATTTATAAAATGAATCCTGTTGCAAGGTGAAGAAAAGTCAGGGCTATCTGAAAAAAAAAAAATTATTGGATTATCAACATTTATGTAAGTGTAAATAATAGACATATTTTCTCCATAAGTTAACATCGAGGTGAGCGAATCCATTAGGGTTAGCCAACAGCATTCTTAAGTCAATCATACTTCCTTAAACATCATTAATTCTTTTCACACATACCAATTGTTTTGCTAATGCATTTTAAATCATTATACTTAAAAGGCTTCAATACCTTCTAGTTAGAATACAGCTAGTAAATTTGGAAATTTAATTTTCCACAATGCAGCTTGAACTAGAGAATATAAATAAAAATAACAGAGCTAGATAATTATAAGAAGAATCTAGACAAAAAACAAAAAAGAAAACAAGCACTCAGAGCTCCACGCACCAGAGGCAAGATTCTGTAGTAGTGCCGGAACTAAACCAGAAATCGAGCTAACCGACTGGTCTCGTCATCAGGGAGCCTTACCAAAGCAGTTATCTCAAGGGAAACTTTCTAAATAGGATGCAGGTGTAACCAAAAGACATCCCAAGGCCCCGAGAACCCCATTGAAACAGTTAGTCAAAAGAAAATGAAAAGACACGGACAAGTTGCAGTAAGGCTCAACTGCCTTTTGGTTAGGCTCCCTGATGACGAGACCAGTCGGTTACCTAGATTTCTGGTTTAGTTCCGTCACTACTACAGAATCTTGCCTCTGGTGCGTGGAGCCCTGAGTGCTTGATTTCTGTTTGTTTTTTGTCTACATTTTTCTTATAATTATCTAGCTCTGTTATTTTTAGTTATATTTGCTCTTTTTCAATATGAGGATATGAAGCAACTGCGCAATCTCTTATTGAAAAGTTATTAAAGTTTCCAATGCTAGGGTAGGTTTTAAGTTAATCTGTTTGGCAGTCTATGCCCGCTTTTTAATTATTTTTTTTTTTTTTTTTTGCTTGTGCT
>OU015492.1:20892638-20960138 GCA_907164885.2 Dolomedes plantarius | reverse complement strand
TATATATATATATATATATATATATATATATATATATATAGTGGAGGGAAAAAAACTGCATCACCTGCGAAAAAGTGGAAAAGAGTACAAATAATGTGTTTCATATGTATGTTTTCTGTATAGTTCATATTGTTACGATGAAATAATGCTGTAGGATTAATCTTAACCAAGTTTTATTAGGGTTGATAAATTATTTACTCTTAATTACTCAGAAAAGTGAAAAATAGGGAAAAATACAATATTTAATAAAACGTGGAACAAAGTAATTGATACTCAAATTTTGTAGTTAATGTAAATTCTATATAACTGCAGTCATATTGATGTACTTATATGTGTATACACGCATAAGGATCTCTTCAATATTTAGTAGATGCTCCATTAGCTGCGATGACAGCCTTTCAGTGGTCCGGCATAGAAGATATCAACTTCAGAATGCAATCCTGGCCAATTTCATGGAACCAAACCCTAATAATGTTTTAATGCAGTTTAATCTTATTAGCAGACATCTTAGCAGCAATTTTCGTACCCATTACATGCCAACAATGAGATTCAGATCAGGACTATTCCCAGGCCAATCCTAAACTTTAATACCATACTTTGTCAGATAGGCCTGCACCTAAAGGGGGAAATAGGGGGGAAATTATTTTTGCAATATCCGTTATGATGTGGACATGAAAACCTGAAAAGGAGGCAACAATATCATGTATGATGTCACACCTGGGGTTGCTTGGTCAAAATTGTAGTGGCACCTAGCCCAATAGGACTCCGACCCTTGTGGTGCTACTGTAAACTGGAACCGCACTACTCAGCCAGCAAAGCCGATATAGATCTGGTCTGGAACTTTCGGTCAGGGGGCATTAGCAACAACAGCAACAACAGAACACTGTTTGGTTTATATTTGTCTCCCAGTAACAGCATAGAGAGACAGTTGCACAGTAAGATTCATCAATGATGATAATCAGTGCTCATCTTCTTGTGTTCATTTCGGATAGGACCTAAATTCACTCTCTCTTCTTTAGCACACAGTAGCCATTTTTCCCCTTCTTTAAATTATAATTACTTCTCAATTTCCCTTCTGCCTTTTTCGAAAACTGAAATTCTTTTCCTTTTGATCAGATATTCCTGAGTCTGACATTTTCATTTTCCTGGATCCAAATTTCTTCTTTTCCGGGGAAGGAAATGCGTGTACTTCTTTCTCTGTGGGGCAGAAACTAAGTTGAGTTCGAGGATAAACAAAGAAGAGCGGCCGACATATCATGCAGATGGGAGAAGTAATGTAAAGAAAATGGTCACAGAAAGGAAATTTGGGCGCATTTTCATGTCGGGTGAGCGAATTTTATCTCTCGGGGAGGCATGTTTTGCAGTGTTATGCATGCATGCCCACATAAATGTTTATATATATATAGTTAACTCACTTTTTATTGTATTTAAATAAGTTCCCCCAACATTTAAAAGGAAGAATATAGATATAAAAATCAATATATTATAATGGTATTACTTTTCAGGGTATAATGGCATTACTAACACATGTAAAATACGTCTTTCTTAACAGGAAACACATGGATAACAATCATGAAAAAGATTTCTTTAATACACACTGTAAACACAGCCTGAAAATACTTCTCAAGAGTCCTTTTAGCTCGGGGTACTCACATCTGCAAAGGTGACCAAGCAAGAAAGGGAGGAAAAATATTCATGAATGAGAATTCTACTCACCAGGATAGTTTAGTTAGGAGAATGCCGGCCTAACACTTTAAAGTCGTTACAGTAGCCATCAACCATTGAGAAAGGGTAATGGGCCGTTTTACAGATATACGAAAAATAAATGGAAATATTAGTTAACGTATATCTTAAATAGTAATAAAACTTAAGGATTATCCGGGGGATAGAAATTTTTGTCAACTTTGTTGCTCATGAAGAGGAACTTGTCCGGAAACATTCGCAATATAAACCGCAGTAATTTGTTGGCTACTTTTTACATGAGAGCCCATTTCTGCATAATTCTGTATTTTTTATTAGGATGGTTAATGTATTACTGTTTACATTAGGTACGAAGAATATTTTGCAATTAAAATGCAAGGGAAATTTTGAAATAAACTAATATTTTAGTGCAAAAAAGAATGATCAGTTTTTAATATGTTACTTAACAAATATTATTAAAACATTCGTAGAAAAGGCAGTATTTTTATAAATTTTCATGTTCGTAATATATTATTTATGAGATAAATAGTAAAGTAAATTTTAAAGTATCCTATTACCTTGAATTAGATTTAAGAAAGCTTGTCTTAGCCATATTTATTTAGTTTGTATTTATTCATATTTAAACTGGTGTTATCTAAAATCCTTGATTACATAAATTTTCAATATAATTCAGATTATAACATTTAATAATAAATTATCTCAGTATATGATCTTTAAATTAAACGAAATAGTCTCATCAAAGATTATTATCAACATTCGACTACCCTGCGTTATAATTATATAATAGAAAATAGGGTTGGCAAATGAAATCAAGGTTATATACCACTTATATAAACTTCCTATAACTTATATAAGCGGATTAAGTAACATTATTTGACTATAATTACAGGAATCTGAGATTTGGCATTTTTCAGCTAATTTCTTCCTTTTGCATAATCCGTAAAACTTTCGGTGGAACAAAGGAACTACTTCATTTGAAACTTTAATGAAATAAGATTATGTGCCGTATCCATGACCATTTTTTTTCTTCTCTGAATTCCATTAGCAAATAATGCATTCAATTGTTTTCCTCTTTGTTCATTGAGCTCAACGAAGAGAAGGAAATCACATGGAATTCAATTCCAATGCGAAAGTCAAAGTAGGATGCTGCTCATCCTCTCCTTTGAGATGCATTTTTCAGTGGACAGGGTCTACGATTTTTTCGCGTTTAAATTAGAGCCTCCTCAAAGTTCCTTCTCTGCCAACTTCAGTTTCGTGTTGACTCTGCCGGGGATAAAAGGACTCCATTTCCTTACTAATCGAAAATTCCCTACATCTAAATTCCCTCGTCTGTCTTTGCCGGAATCTCCTCTCTTCCACGCTGAAGCAGGAAATGCGTTCTTCTCTGGTACAGAAATTAAGTTTAGTCCGAGTAAACAACCAGACAGAGAAGAGAAGTAGGTGCATCAGGAAGATCAGAAAGAGACGGGATTTAAAAGGAGAGGAAGTCGTAAATGGAAGGGTGCCGAACAATATCAAATTGGAGGGATTTTTTCATATTTTATCTTTTATTTTCAACGCTTTATCAATTTTTCAATCGGGTAACAATCTATTCCAGATGACTGTAATTGCAGTTTCCCATTCAATGCTGTCTCTAGCCAGTCTGTTGCAATTTTCTCAATAAAGACTTAACACCTCGTGTTGTCCTAGTACAATGATACGTCGTTGTCCTAGTACAATGATACGTCGTTGTCCTAGTACAATGATACATAGGGTTCGATTGTAGTCGCGAGGAATTGGCTTTAAACTGTAGTCCAGGTCAGCTGTGTCTTCACTGTCCAAAATCGCTTCAAACCAACAAACCATCTACAAAGTCCTCTAAACATACCACAAGATGTAGCGTAAGTATAAATCAGGAAAAAAATTCTCTTGTAAGCTTATTTGACGTGTAAAAGCAATCGTAAAATTGTGAAAGAGGAGTAGTTGGAAGCCTCCTTGAGAAGTTGGTATTTTTTCTGAGAGTTCCTGATTCTGGTACGTAGTGACTGAGAAGAAACTTTTTCGTTTACTAAAAAAACTATACTTTAATGGTTAATACACAGTATGAATTTCCAAATATTTAAAATCATTCATGCATCCGAGTACGTTGGGAATGTATATCCACCCACACAGGCATGTTCCCTGCATGTCTTTTATTTTTGACTCTTCATTTGTTTAGGTTAGAGATCTCAGCATTAACACCCGGTATCGAAGTTATATTATCGAATGGAAGCTTCAAATTTCACAGCCGGAAGAAAACCTGCACCTGAAACCACCTTAATTACGTTACTTATTTATGATGGCATGTGCTGTAATATTGTAAATAAACAGTATAACCAATGAGTAAATAAGATAGAATCAACAGAATGGTATCCAGAAAATTAATGAGTAACTAAAAATAAAGCATGCTCCTGAGTAAACAAATACAAGCAAAACTGTTTCCTTTTCTTTTTAAAATTTTTTGAACATTTCCATAAAAGCCGATATTTTTTATGCATATTAATATAAACATTATTTAAAGATGAGTGTGACCTTTTTTCCTTTTGTTTTATTATTAATAAACCATGACTAATGCAATTTTTTTAAGAAGTGGAGCTAGCGGTTGAAAAGGCTCAAAATATAACACAAGGGTGCGTATAAGGCTTAACTAAAATCTGAATTTTAAAGAAAATACTAATACAATAGGGGAATTCATTTAATTTTTCAACAACTTTAATGAGAAAGACAGAAAAAACAAGTCTAAACTACTAATAATCAATATCAAATAAATCAGCTAAAAATATATATTTGTAATCCTATAATCCTATTTGGCATTCCATTAGAATACTTCATGGCAAAATAGCTTCTGATATTTTATCTGCAAAACTCTTATCTTTTTGCAACGTTTTGGAAACTTCCCTGTCGCCTTCACATTTATCTACAGTTCAAACAAAATTTAAATATCTCAGTTTATTCAGTCTGAGATTATTTGCAATTTATCTCCTGAGCATTAAAATATTCCTGCAACACATTTTTAAGCAGGTTTCATCACTTCATAATTAATTTAATGCATCATTAAAACTATCTGTAAACAATCTTACAGTAGTACAATGAATCCCCATTAAGCAACTAGAATGAAGTTAAAATACATAAAAAATTTCAAACGATAACCATTCAAATGAAATTTAAAAAATCAATTAATTTGTCTAAATTTATTCAGGTAAGTTTTGATCGTATTTCTTAATTTTTATCATCATCTGATAGCAGAAAAAACCCTTAATTTTTCGTATCTTATCACTCTCAAAATACGAATATGTAATATGTAAAGAAAGTAATGTAAATATGTAAATGTATATGTAAAGAAAGTAGTATGTAAAGAAAGAAAACCTTTGTTTACAAAAATATACATTTATTGAATATTGCCTGGAGTATAAATTACTTCAATAATTTCTTTACTTTGTGATGACTTTTTCTACCTACTCTATCTGTCGTATGCATTAGCTATTTCTACATATTAATTTCTACATCTTTATCAGATGTATCTGTATATACAGTATGTTGTCTCTGAAATTAAAATAAATTATTTTTGTAAAAAGGGTATACTTTAAACAAAGTGTACAGTCTAAAAGGAGTTTTACTCATCCGTATTCATGTGCATGTCTGTCTATGTTAGTTGATTAACAAACATAATTATCTTCATTGAATAATGCAGTTTCTTAGTCATATTAAATATATAATTCAAAATATCGTTTATAAGAGTACCATTTTACATGATTGGCACATTAAAGATAAAATATAAGCATTTAAAAAAAGGTCTGAAAATTTTATATTTTAAGAACATTGCTTGCCTTTTTGATTCAGTTTAGGATAATGAGTATGTAAGTTGGACAGATATTATAGGAAGTCACTGAAACATATTCCGATATTCTTATTCGCTAGAGGTACTCAGCCTCTCTCTGCCGTGTAAGGAATGCACTCTTTGAAAAACGATTTCCTCGAGGCAGCTATGGAATATCTTTGTCTCTAAGTGAAAGAGTAGCTTAGAAGATCAATCGAGTCTAATACGAGTTCGTGTACACTTGCTTTCAGATATTTTTCTGGCAGTGTTTCTAGCTATCATGATTGCACTATATGAAATGCTTGTTTAAATTTTAGACAAACTTACTTTATTTCTGAAAAAAAAAATGGTTTATTTTTATTATGCAGTCAAATTTTCACATTGAAAAATCAAATAACAAACCTCCTTGTAATGTATCCTTGTTAAACGCATTGAACCACTTACCTGAGCTTATAAATATATTAATGCAGTTAAATTTCATGTATGAACTTTAACAAAAAATTATGTAGAAGGATAAAATCCAAATTGGCCAAACTACTCAGACATATAGGCTAATGCTTCGTACATTAATATTCATATTTTTTCCTCCTCTTAAAATCCCTTTTTCCACTTTCATACTTTCAGTGTCTTGATTTTTTTGTGGCTATTAAGTACTAAAATCATAGTAATATTCCTCTGTTTTACACAACTTCCAACAATTCATTTTAATCTTTTCTTGTAAAAGCAACCAACGTATATTTAACTTTTCATTTAGGGATATGATACGAAAGCTAATTATTTTTTCATCACCTTATTTTTTATATAAAACGGACATTACGGACATTACACACATATTCTTAGTGTTTTCTGGCTGATTTCAAATTTCAAAACTGAAATATTCATTGCGCATTTATAAGTTTAATGCTCGCAATTAAATTTTTACATAGGTATTTAATATAATAAGTATATATTAAATTTTCATAATATAAATAAGCTTTTAAATAATCCCCTTTTTAATTAAAAATTCTTTTACTATATTTACATAATTTAATGTAGATAGGGACAAGTTCATTGAAATTTACATTTCACAAATTTTCCTAGGTACTTCCCAGCGATTAATTCCTTTTTTATGTGTAGCAGTTATGTTTTCCCTTTCTACTGTAATTGCTTTTCACGTTAAGATATATCTTCTTGCAATTTGAAGATATTTTTAACCTTGTTGGAGACAAAGTCAACCGAGCCTTGTAAATGAGTCTTAAGAAATGTGTCTCACCAGAATGATTTGTAGTTTTACCAGAGTCTATGAAAAAGCATTTGGCATCTTCTTGTGTTTTAGTTACCAAAGATGTTCATTAAGAGGTTTCAGCATCCCATGCAGGTTCTTGAGCGTCATTAAATTTGAGATCTCACACTAATTCAATTCTTTCTAAGAATTTACCAAAGATTAGCTCCCTGCTTCTGGTATAATTTATTTCTCTGTTTTGCTTTGTTTTGTCTTGTGGGAAGCATGTACTACTTCTCTGTTTCTAGAACGATGTCTATAAAGAATCTGAAGAGTAATAAATTCACATCAAGACTTAAAAGTGATTCAGAAAGTACGTTACTAACTTGAAGTTTCTGAAAAAAGTATCTATATATTTAAGTTGCTAAGCCGACTTTTTGGGCAGTCCATGAGACAAAACCACTGCATCAGTTTACTGCATTTTGGTCTTAAACCAAAGATTGTAATCTGTAGATTTGTCAAATTTGGTTTTTGTAACCGCAATTTTTATTAATGAGCTATAATTTATAATTAAAATTTGCTTTCTGCTCATGCTCAGTGACATTCTTAAATCTGGCTTTAGATACTCACTAAGCATGAGGCCGCTTAAACATTAATTTGTTTCTATGCATTATTATGATTTTCAACATTTGGCAATGATGTGTTGAGTATAATTTGTGTATTAGTACATTTATTTACTATCTAGCCGTCATGTTTTGACGGGTACCGACTAGTGCTTTATAATGATCCTTATACATTTCAGAGGCAATACAAATTCAGTCACCAAGTGAGAACCAACATTTAAATGCAAAGACTTTTTAGCGAAATAGTTTAAACATATTCGTGATTTTCTTAATCTCATAACATTCCTTACTCATATGTCTTATTAAATTTTATAACACCCTGATGTGATAAAAAGAACTATGTTCTGCGTGATGTGGATTCGGATATGGTACCTGAAATAAAAATTCCGATTTCTTATTCATAATCAACAAGTGGTAAAACGTAAAAATCAGCCCAAGTAATGTAGATTTAATGAAAAATAAGTTTTGCTAAAGGCCACATTTTTTTTAGGTTTAAACATTAAGAGATGATACCAAAGCCACCAATAAACAAATGCTAAAAGAATGTATTGGTATCTTTCAGTGTTATATTTCGGTAGCAAAGTAAAAAAAATGAAATTTTCCAATACAACCGATAAATTAAAAGGTAAAAAAAAATCCCTTAACATTGAAGTAAGTCCTCGAAACAGAGAACCCAAAATGCAATGAGACTAAAATAAGAGACTCAAGTAAGAGACCCCTGGTAAAATTTGAGTCCGTGTTGACAATCACCTGTTGTCAGCTCGGCAGGGCAGATGTCTAAATGCGCTCCCTTCCGGAACATATATTTGCCGAGAGGAGATCTCCATTATCGCAAAGAAAGAGGCCGATGTTTCTACACCTTTTAAGGAACACGCAAGCTCGATACCGACTTTCCGTTCCTGATGTATGCACTGCTTTTTTGCGCAACAGACGTTTTGATACTATGCTTAAATTCGACGAAAACTAATATTAAAAATTAAATAATCTCCAACCAATTTTTGTATATTACTAGAAAAGCATTTAACTTGGTATGATGTGAAAATTAGTGATTTGCGATCAAAATAAGGGTGGAAAAAAATAAGTATTGCTTATTAATGATCAAGCCGGGTATTCAAATATAAATCTGAAATTTAGTTTTGTACAATATACTACTAAAGAATAATTAGTGTATAATCATTTGTGAGGGAGGGAATTTAAAAATAAAAAGAATCATTTCGCAACGACAAAATTTTTTAAAATATCGTGCAATCTAAAGCACTAGAATCATAAATCATGTTTGTTCCAATACATGTATGTGCTTTGTATAGCTGAAAATAATATATCTGTAACAGATATTGTTGATAAGTCTTAGCATGTTACTATTTTATTTTCCATTTCCACAAACATTAACGTTCTAGATTTAAGAGGCATAAAAAATGCCAGGTAATTATGAAATGGAATGTAATTTTCAATATTTATAACGATTATTTCATGTATACTTGTATAGTTATTTTAAATGACACCAACTGGTATTTTGAAATTCTTACATATAGAAAAGTAGTATGATTTAGTAATAAAAATAAATATTTTTCCAAGAGAAAACTTGCTGCTATTATTATTGACTTAAAGCTAACCGCTATTAATAGGGATTCAACCTAGATATCTGTTTAATAAAAGGTCCTCAAAGTTTTGGAACACACGATTCATTTTCTCATAGGGCATTATCCATTACAGTTTGTTCTCGGTGAGCAATAAAGATTCTCAATCAGAAAACTCCGCGGCATTCATCTTCAATTCGGACGTAAAATCTACATCCTCTGTTACGACCAGTATTTTCCAAGTGAACTACAAGGACTGTAGTTATTTCTTTTCTCTTTCAATCAACACCTTCGATTCCTTCTTGTCTCCAGTTCATTCCACGTTTAGGGGAGATAGAAAGAAAAAACTCCAGGATGAGTTGATCGGAAATTCACTGCGCCCTACATTCTTCGTCTTGCTTTTTGCTTGCTAGGATCTCAGATGAGGCAGGAAATACGCACTTCTCTTCCAAGCAAAAATTAAGTTTAGTTCGGTAAACAAGAAAGAGCGGCAGTCGCATCGCAAAGACACGGAAATAGAAAATAAAAACGGGGAAAGGTAGTTTCGCGCCAGGGAAAGGGTCCCGATCGATTTTGCCTCACCTCTCAAACATAAAATGATACGAATCTAGTATCCCTGTACGTGCGCACAATACTGTATGCACAATAAGTTCTCGACTTATTGTGCTCTATGTCTGTATGCATGGACTTACAAAATTTTGGGGACTGAAATCTCAACGATGCCACGTAACATATAACACTTCAAGTGAGGTTGGGGTGAGGAAAAGCCCCACTGTGAAGTTAGTAGTGCCTACCTGTGTGAAAAAGAGATCACTGGGAAACGTTGAGTGTTTCACACGGTTTCCACAGAGACATTTTCAAATAAAGTTGAATTTAGAATTTTTCTCTTATATCGTAGAATGCTTTTAACAACTAAAAATATCATAATGAATTAGAAACATATCGTAAAGTAAAATACACTATTTTACAAAATGTGTTTAAAAGATAAAAAAATTGAACAAGAAATGGGGAAAAAATTAAATGGTTGGACTGATGTTACAAATTTGATGTCATTCTCTTTTATGTTTATTGTCTTTTCCACCAAGATTTTTGAAAATAAATCACATAAGTAAATTATTGCGTCACTTTCTTCGTCACCAAATACTGGAGTGGGCATTTCACTGTAACCATCTCTTTCATTTCCTCCTCTAAATTTTTACGTTTAATATAATTTTGTTTTCGATATAAATAACAATAATACATATTACGATAAAATATTTTATAACCTGAAGCAAAAGTTTCTAAAGTTTCAAACTTTTCCCAATTAGAGGGCAAGTAATGTACATGAGAAAACAGGTATAATGGTTAAAGGAGAACAATAAGTTATTTTTGACAGAACATAACTTTGAAGTACTTACTTTAAATGAAGTTGTTTTCTTCAAAAAAATCTAAGAAAATGGTTAAATTTTTCTCTGATGAAAGGACAAAGTGCGCCTGTATCTTCAATGAAAATAGCATCAGTTTTAGAGACTGTCTGTGAATGCTTTGAATGCGAATCAAGTATATTTTTATTTTATCTTCAGAGCATTAAGTTGAAATACTGATGTTGTTTTATCTTTAACCGCTGGTTTTGACTTTTTTAACATTTTACATAATAAGATTTTAAAACTTAGATTACTTTCTCAAAGTTCGTGTTTTCCAAACGTTTTTCCATTCCAACAAAATTCCTGAGGAAGCATGTTGCTGCTCATCTCCCATATGAAAATGTAATGCAGTTTCTCTCGTATATCATAATTAAAAAATTTCCCTGTAAGCAATTTTTCATGTATGATTTCAGGGAAAGTAGTCTCGAATTTCTCCTCATTTTTCTATCAGTTTGTTCGTTTATTTCCGAGTAAAAACGTAGCGCTCCTCTGGTAGCTGGGATTTAATTACAGAGCCCAGTAGTGAAAAACTTTTTAACCGCTTTTATCAAATTTTGTTCTAAAAAAACCTGTGATCAATTAAAATTACAATTTTATGTTTTGCCCCATAACGGACTAGATTTAAATTTTAAACTTTAGCATCAGTTCACAAGAAAATTGTTCATCAATATTTATTTATTTTGCCTAGAATAATTTTACTATTTCATTCTGAAACTTCTTGATGTAAAGTAGGGGATCTAAATGTTGGTATTTCATTCTTAGTGATTACGATACACCATCAAACACAAAGGACGAGAGAGAAAATTATGGATAAAAAGGAGACGATACTAAGGGAAAAAAAGGAATAATATCAAAATATTATTCGATTAAGTAAGCTCAACGTACGTCCCGGGATAGCCTAATGGTAGCGCCTTGGTATTCGGTGCTGAACGTGATCAGGTCAAATCCCTATAAGTGCCAGTGATGCCCTTGTGTCTACGCCGGGTTTGGACACGTTAAATAGGTAGTCCGTGAAGTCTCTCCGTGTGGTTTGCAAGAATGGGAGAAGGGTACCAGCGCCCTCCCCAGATGCTTTCCTTGGGGGGGGGGGTGCTCGGTCTAAACTGAGGTGGCAGCAGGAGGCCATGTTGGTTCACTTATATAGTGCTCCCATTACAAGATACCAACAACTTGTGCGGTGCTTTGGGCGGACGTCCTAAGACACAGAACCTGCCGCATTGGAAAAAAATTAGCTCAAAGCTTAGGAGTTCCACAGTTTTGATCACTGAAATAAAAGTAAGAGATTGAACTATATTGTTTAACTTTTTCGATGATTTTTTAAAAAAAATTTCCTCGTACAATTTCTTATCCCAGTAGACAAAGAAAACTTTCGACCGAAAACTATCGATACTTCGGTAATGCTTTACTGCTCCGTCATGGACCAACTAAAAGAAACGAAAACTTCTATCCTGAGAAAAGACTTATAAAGGAAAAAAAAGTATCTGAAGGGCACAGCTTTTTATGCGACATTGTACTAACGACAAGTCATTTTGTTCAGAAGTCTGAAGAGGGTGCATAAAGATTTGAAATTGATCATAAAACTTTATGCAGGGTCGTTTAAAGAGAAAGTGACAGTAGGGCATCGCAAAGCAAAAATATTCCCATCAGTGCTACATGATGCGTTTTGGAATAAATCTCAGTAATGCAAAAGTTGGAGGAATGTGAAAAATTTCAAACACAAACACATTTTTTGTGTAAATATGTCAGGTGTTAAACTAAATGAAGAGTTTTCTTCATTTTAATTCCAGATAAGAGGATTTAAAAAACTGATATCTAATTGGAACCAATTACTCAAAAATTTAAGCGAGCCTGTTGGTCACTCTGCTGGCACGTTGTTGTTGTTTCTATTGCCCCCTAGACTTCCCTGGCCGGAAGTTCCACACCAGGTCCATATAGGTTTTGCGGGCTGAATATTGCGGTTCCAGTTTTATTCTATCACCTCAATGGTCGGAGTAAGACTTGGCTAGGTGCACCACAATTTTGGCCGAGCACCTCCGAGGGGCGACATGTGGGGGAATCGATCCTTCCCCACACACTGACCACACACTGAACTCATCTTCCGGTCGACGGATTTAACGTGCCCTAGACACAAAGGCATTGAATGGCTCTTGCCGGGATTTGATCCAAGCACCCTGAGTACCAAAGCTGACGAGCTACCACTAGGCGAACTCGTATCCCATGCTGGCATAAATGTTTAAAGCCCTTCGGAATCGGTCTTAAATTGCAGGTCCTGGTCTAATTTTCCCTTGTGTAGCAAAATTTGTCCGTAGTGCTCTCAACCAACCAACCATAATTTAAGAGCTTTTACTGAATAAATTAAAGCGATATAATTTTAAGAGGGGATTTACTAAGGTGACAAGAATGTTTTTTTTTTTGGAAATAGGGCATTAACATAGTTTTATTGCTACTTAGTTCAAGCAATTAATTACGTATGTACCAGAGAGATGTCAAATTTTTATTTGATATTATTAACATGTTAATGACTCGATGTTGAAGTTTGCTTATAAATAAAGATTTTAAAAATGTTATTATTATCAAATAAAAATTAAGTTCTAATTTAAGCATAGAAATACTCAATATAATTGAAAGAAATCATTAGAAAGTTAGCCTCAGCAATTATAGAGATAATAATCTAGCTCACATTGCATGGTCTAATCTACCCACAGAAGAATCGAAATTTTCACAGTAGAAAACAAAGCTTTACTTTGAAATTATATTAACAGAATAATACTACAATGCAATATCCACCTGAAATCAGTTTCGGGAATTACCTTAGTGGACCAATTCTTAGACCTATATTCATCATTTTAAGATGAGGCACATTTTGCCCTGGACGATGCCTGATTTGCTAGGGTGTTGAGGGGACGTATCCCATGGGCCCACGAAGCAGTACGAATCCCGACAAGCGCCACTGTATGCTCCCGTATCTACGCTGGGTATGGGTACTTTAAATCTGTCCACTGTAAAGTTACTCTGTGGGGTTTGTAGAGTGGGAAGAGGATACGAAATTCCTAGATGTTGACCCTGGGGGAGCTTTATCTAAATTTTGGTGGCACTGAACTTCAACGTTTGAGGAGCTCAACTGCAAGTGCTAAATGAAGCATCTTGCCTTTGCCCTGCAGCCATCTTTAGACATAGTGAAATTCCCTTCTGACCAGGGGGCGTAATAGGAAACAATTTTTCGTAGCCATTCACGATCGGCTTCAATATGTAGTTCTCGGTCAACTTAATCCTCATGTGGGAAAAGATCACCGTAATGCTTTCAACCAACTAGACACCTTATGCTTAAAAATAAAAAGGTAAAATAAAAAGTTTACGTATTCGGAGGTTCTAAAATTTTTAAATTATTCCAAGAATTATATTTACATATATTGTATCAATACTTTTAAAAGATAAAGTTTTATAATATTTTTTAGATACATGATTAGAGGTAAATCCTAAATATATTTTCAACGTCAAAAATATTTATGATAACATCATAAATTATTAACTTTTAAATTATTGTCTATAATGATATAAAAATATTTCTATGCTATTTTAAATATTCATAATGTTGACATTTTGTCCCCGTGACTTTTACAATTTCAAAAATTAACAAAATGTCGTTTATTTTGAAGTTGAAATCACACATCTGTTACAAAATGCAACCGTGCAATGGTTTTAATTATTTTGAATTTTACCAAATATTGTCGTGCATCTTAAATAACATACAACTCTATAAAATATTCTGCCTTTGTTGTCGTGTTTTTTAAACTTTGTATTTTTTTTTCGTTGTAGACGTAAAAATATTCGTCATTTCACCACTACAGTAGTTTGTCAAGTATCTAAATTCTTCCACCTTGGGTAAACAGAACGTAAATATTTTGAGACTACAAAAACAGCCAATGGAAGAAAGAACAAAAAATGTTTGGCAGTTCAGTTTTTATGGGATGCTAGAATAAGAGCAAGGCACTAGACTAGGCAGTTAGAGACGTTTGCATAAAGGAACAGAATTGATCATAAAATTTTATGCCTCAGTCTAGAAAAACGCAGGTGACATAAAAATGCTTTAACATAAAAATACCATTCATGGCAGAGGAAGAAAAGTTAGAGGACTTTTTTAACGGATGAAGAATTTGACATTTTGGCAAACACTGTCCGAAACGGTGAAGTATATTCCAAATTAATTACGTTACTCCTTTTTTTCACCCACGTTGTTATCATTTTATCTTAAGCGAAGAACAGTTATTATTTTCCTTAATTTTTTGTGGTTTGACCTCAATAAAAAAATTTTTTTAAATATATTAATTATTTTGATGTAAAATAAAATGCATAATATAATTTGTGTTAAGCATTCTAAACACCTTTTAATTTTTTAACAGACAAAAAAAATCTCAAAATATATTAATTAAATGTCATACAGAAAATATTTATAACAAAATCAAATTGCTTTAATTTCTCTACGTTTCAGTGTTTACATGGGAAGAATCATATATATATATATATATATATATATATATATATATATATATATATATATATATATATGGGTCAGGATAACCGTGCGGTGATTTAAATAATTAAACAATTATAATCTATACTAATATTTAATGAATATTACTTATTTACAAAATTATTTACAAGGCTACGTCTTTAATTAATAACACAATAGGCTGATGAACATTATATAGCAGTCGTCTACTGCTATAAGACAAATGCGTCATAGTTCGTCTCCGTCAAAACACTCACTGCCAGGGGTTGCCAGATCTCTTCTTTAGTTGAGCTGGAGCGGCGCAATCGAACTATAGCGTCACTGGTGGAATATGCAGGTATCACAGACCGATGTAGGCTCAGGAACCCACACACACACACACACACACATATATATATATATATATATATATCCGTAACTGACAGATAATGCACAGACCAAACCGCTCGACCTAAAGGGCTGAAATTTTGCATGGCGATTTTTCTTATAGTGTAGGAATGCACTAAGAAAGATTTTTGAAAAATTCTTCTTAGATTTTTTAAATTAAATTTTTAAGCTGTCTTTGTAACTTTTTACAGTTTGCATTTAAAATACTAATCTGAGGGTTTTAAAATTTATATCACAAGAACGATCATAACAATTCCTTTAAAATGAAATCTTTTTCAAATCTTTACCCTATTTTCTGATTTTTGGAGAATTTTTAAAGATTACTTTTTAGAATTTAATTTATTAAATGCTGATCACGTGGTTTCTTTTCTTTCTGTAATACTTTAAATTAATTTTGCATCGCGTGCATAACAACGAAATAAATTGACAAAAAATATTAAAATACAGTAAAAGAATAAATTTAACCACTAGACTAGTTCAGATGAAAGTTTAAGAATTCAATTCAAATTAGTATGTTTTATGGATATTAAACATACAAATTAATTGCATACATTGACCTTTGTATTTAATATGAATATTTTCTTCTACATTATTTTGCCTATAAAAACATCCGTTACAATTTTTCTATCCATATGCTTTTTTTGGCATTAATTGCATACATTGACCTTTGTATTTGATTTGAATGTACTCCGTAGCGAAGCACGGATATTCAGTTACTATATATATATATATATATATATATATATATAACCAATGGTTAGTTCTGTATAGTAGCTTTCAAAGAATTTATTAACTTTATGAAATTGGAAGTTTTTGACAATGCTTAAGGTGAAATGTTTTATTATGGAAATGCATGGATTGTAAGAAAAGAAATCATAAAAGATATCGATAATTTATTTAAAACCTGCTTGCATGTATGCTGAATGAACAATCCACATCCTTTTGCTTAAAACAATAAAGTAAAAGACTTATGTTCTCTCTAATTCGGTGAAGTTAATGTCTTGTTTAGTTTGTCACCTTATCTAAAGTTTAGCTGAAGTTTGATCTTCAGTATGCATTTTAGAAGATCTACAATGTTTATCACATCTTTAAAGGTTTGGTGTAGAAAACTGGTAAACCCATTAAAATCTTAGTATTTTCTCAAGAGGGGGTTATAGGTCTAAAGAACTTCTGTTTAGAAAATAATCTTATAGATGGCATACCCCTTTGGGTAAGATCTCCTAGAAATGGCCAGCCATATGAAAATACACGTTTATAAAAACACATTTTTATGTCTTGTAGAGGAGACTAACGACTCTTGAAAGCCACACTCTCCATGGTATTCAGTAAGCAAAGGAATATGATAAAAAATATGCAAATGAAATTAACAACACTCTGCCTTTAATATATTTTACAAACGTTTGGCTTCTCCTTTATCTACCCACGAACCGTTATGTTCCTTTCATGTTTTTTTTGTGTGTTCTGTTTAAGCCCAAATTATTATTGAATTTAATTATTTTTAGAACAACCAAAGTCTTGTGTCCAGCTATAACATAGAAAATGCAAATTTATTGGGTATCATAAAGCTACAAACTACAGATAATTGTAAATAGAAGGCTGTTTAATACCCACAATTAAATATGCATTCCTGTAAGTAGTATATAAACTGCAGTTAATATAAGTTTACAGAATTTTCTTTGAAGCATACTTTAATAAGGATGAAAGAACCAATCTCCTTGACTAAGGTTTGTTATGACTGAGAATGGCAAAGTAAGTTTTGTTGGGTATACAACATTCTGTAAAAAAAAGAAAGATTATAGCGATAAAGTTTGGTGAACGCAGTCGATTTTGCATCTATGCTCATTAAACAAAGCACATTTAAAAAAAATAAGAATTCGGGTAATCGGTTTACTCTTGCAGTAATGACAAACAAGTCTTGTCTGTTTTTATCAAGCCATCTGCTTAATGGAGATTCTTATGTTAAAAGAAACTGGCATCTTATAAGGTGCGGCAAAACTGTGAACAAACAACATGTGCTGATTGTCTGTGCATGCTTAAAGGTGGAAAAGGAGATGGGTAATTAGAATCTCTATTTGGCGTAAAACACTGACGCTAATTATCTGTTCAAAAGGACGTCAAAGCAATCAAGGAATTGTTTTCATTCGCTAGTTTTTTCAGTTCAAAACTTTAGTCTAAATCTCTACTAAATCTTCAAGCAACTCAACGAATTTAATTCTTTATTCATCATTAATATTCAGAATGAGATACCCAGAAAAACATATATTTAAATGGCTCTATTGTCCAGTGAGAATGAACGTAATTACTGGTGAGTGGCAGAATATAGCCGCTTGTGTATGTTGCCCATACCTTATAGGTTTTGAGTTTTTAAAAAATAATTATAGCAAAGAATAATTCCAAAATGAAATAAGGTCAGAAAAAATAAAACGATATTAAAAATCACTTTATTTTTCCAATGGTGAGGATAATTTATACGTAATTGACGATTACCATAATCATTAACATTAAGAAATTGAATAGCCAGAATTTTAAGCTAATCAATATTTTAAATAAAATTCAGTAAAAATGAATATGTACGTATGAAGTGTGATTTTTTAAGACCATATCATTGAAAAACAGATACGACAGATGTTGCTTGTTAAGTAGTAAGTACACAAATCAATAAAGGAAGGAAACATTTTGCTCGTAGAGTTGTGACGATAGTCGCAGTTTACATACTAACAATATCAAAGAATCTTACTCAAATCAAGAATCGACATCGATTTACCCAAATACAAGGCACACCCATAAAGTAACCGGACAAATTAAAAGATCAAAAAATAAAATAAAAATGTGAAAGAGTAATCGCCTGACTAGAAAGAGTGACATCTCAACTCTTGTTAAAGCCAGTTTAAACTGGTTATTTAGTCGTTAGCATATCAACAGGCCGTAGTAATTTTCATTTACTGAGAAGGCATTGTACAAAAAAATTTGCTTCGGAATGGAACAAAGTTGCAACATTAAATTTTGTTACAAATTAGGTAAATCTGCTACCGAAACTTTAGACATGATTCGAACAGTATATAGTGAGGCATCGTTATCAAGAACACAAGTGTATGAGTGGTACAACCGCTTTAAATGTGGGCGAGAAATCATTGAAGGTGAACCAAAGACCGCTTTTCAACTTCAAAGAATGAATAAAATGTGGAGAAAATTCATTCTTTGGAAAAAGCTGATAGACTTGTAACAACGCGGCAACTTTCAGACATGCTTGGGATAAGCAAATAAAGCTGTAGATTAATTTTAATTGAAAATCTGAAAATGAAAAAAGTTTGTACTCGATTTGTGCCTTGGATATTGACAGAACAGCAAAAAGAAGACAGAAAGGCTTGCTGTGAAGATTTGCTGACTACTGCGCAACAGGACAAAAGTGTATTATAGCTATTGGAGATGAGACCTGATAACTACAATGCGACCCAGAAACAAAAAAACAAAGTGCACAGTAGAAAGGACCGTCTTCCTCCATACAAAAAAAAAAGTACAGATGTCAAAATCAAAGGTGATGCTGATTGCATTTTTTGATTACAAAGGACTTATTCCCCACGAATTTCTTCCTTAAAATCAAACAATTAATCAGTATTTTTACAAGGAGGTGCTTTTTTTATTAAGAAACAGGATGAGGTGAGTTAGGAAGGAACTGTTTGATTATGGGCAATGGTTTCTTTTACATGATAATGCTAGGCCCCATACAGCAATTTCTGTTCAACGATATCTTGCTAAGCATTCAGTTACAGTGATAAATCGCCCACCATATTCTCCCGACTTATCGCCAGCTGATTTCTCCTTTTTCCGAAGCTTAAGATAGCCATGAAAGGACAGAGATTTGAAACCGTTTCAGATATTAAATCAAATGCTACGCGTATTTAGTTCCAACGCCTATAAAGAGTGCTTCGATGACTTGAAGAAATTTGGAAAAATTGTATAGACTTCTTTGGCGATTATTTTGAAGGAGTTAAATTTATTTGAAGGTGAGTAATATTTTTCTTATTTATAAAAAATTGTCCGGTTACTTTATGGGCGCGCCTTGTAGATACATGTTGAAGGAAAACTTCTCTCATCAGTACACCGCAAATTTCGAAAACAATGTTTAAAATCCACATATTCTGCTCATTAGATTTTTCAACTTTCTAGGAATACAGGAAATTGACTACAAGCATTGAAAAATATTAATTTTCCTAAGAAAAAAGACATGTACTGTGCGTCAAAATAATTCTAAAATTATGTACAAAGACTGTTGATTTGTGAATTCCAAAACACTTGACTTTGCAAGTTCTAGGAGCCTTGTTGATAAGATCACAGTTTCCGCTTCGGGGACTTGAAGTTTAAATCAAAAGTTTTTCAAATCTACAAAGGGACACTAAATTAATAGGCCAAAGTCAACTAGTGATTTCTTTTAGAAGTCCTTGGAATGGCCTACCTATTGTTAAGCCATTTCCACATATTTCAGAATTTAGCCGTAGAGCTCTTTGCCTTATTTTTAATAGACAACAGTTTTTATGTACTTTTCTCTCATGTCTCCTGCGCTATCAGCCTTTACTTTGCATAAATCCACTCAAAACAAGTGGCTCTTGGTCAATGTGTGGTGCTAACGAAATTTCTAGCACACGGAATCATAATGCCTTGGAAACGAATCGCCATGCAAAAACGAAACCCTTCTTTAACTGCAGGACAAACGTATCAGCGACGCATTATTCTAACGCAGAGAAATGGCATTGTCAGATTAAAAACAAGCACCGAGCTCTCGTACGCTTCTTTTTTTCCTTCTTCTTCTTCCCTCCCTTATCCTGATCAATTTAAAATACAATTTTCCGCTGCAACACTTTGTTGTCTTGTTAAACCCATTTCCATCTTTACTCACTTCAATTCCCCGAGAAGCGGCGGATTCGAGTCCCTGATCTTTTTATCAGATCTCCTTACAACGAGGGAGGAAGGGAACGAGAGGGGGAGGGGGGGTCGTGGAATATCAGCAGTACACGAAGAGAAAAAAAAATTAATTAACGTTAGAACGACCCTTTTGTTCGGAGAAAGAATAGAAAATGCGGAACAAAAAAGATTTCCCACTCAGCACCAAAGTCGATTAAACAAAGGAGAGAGGAACTGAGAGAGGTGGAAAAAAAAAGTTGCTTTGTTTTATTTCTCTGGCGAGAAGTCTGATTTTAAGAACGAAAATATTTTAATGAATTTTTCATGAGTTGAGGTACGTATCTGTGGCTTGAGGATAAAGAGCAACATGTTACATCGAACGCGGGGCTTGGAAAAAAAAGAGAAAGAGAAAAAAAGAAGAAGAAGAAACGAACGCCGATGACGAGAGCTGATTGCTGTGAAGCCACAAAGCTTAGTGAAAAACTTAAGTTAAGGAGAAAAACTTCATCCATTCATTATCTGCACTGCCCTGTTTAAACTTTGAAATATTAAGATGCAACAGGGGAAATTGCAGCTGGTCTTCAGACCTCATAAGGGATTTCCCAGGGTGGCGTGCTTCCGAGACTGAAAACCAGTTTAATGGTGAACTAGACCATTGTCTGAACACATATCTGAATATGCTATTCAGATATGTAACTTTTAAACAAAATTTCAGACTTTAAACATAAACTGATTATTCGTATTACTTGAATAGCAACTGATTGACAAACTTGTAATGGTTCCTATTACTAACTCCTCTCCTCTGCTGCTTACATATTCCGTTTTGAACGGTTACAGTATCATCGCATCTCTGAAGGAAAAAAAGGGGAATATAAGAAATTAACTAAAAAGCTAGAAAAAGATTAACTATCCTAAGAAAAGTGTGTACTGTGCGTCAAAATGATTATAAAATCATGGACAAAGACTGGATTTGTGAATGCCTAAGATACTTGATGTTGCAAGTTGTAGGAGCCTTGTTGATAAGATCATAGTTTTCACTTCGGGGACTTCAATTCAAAAGTTTTCAAACCTACTACGGAACACTAAATTTATGGGTCAGAGAGGCCATTAGTGATTTCGTTAACAAACCCTTGAATAGCCTACCTTTTTAAAAAAAATTCTAAGGTGGAGACACTTGCCTTTTGTTATTCACCGCGAAGTCTCGCTCGATACTTTATTATGACATCACCGTTTAAGTGAGCCAGAATTGCTCCCTATGAGGGCATGACATGATAAGGATCAAGCCTTATTCGGTATTTGAACACAATCCCACTGAATGGAAGCTGACGACGCTAACCACTATACCCTGTGGGCGGCGCCTAACTCCTTTTAAAAAGGCTTTATTTCTAAAAATTTCAGACTTAGTTGTAGAGCTCTTAGTTGTAGAGCTAGAGGTATAACCTTATTTTTTTTTTTTTTTGGTCTCCTTTTTGTCTCCAAATATATTTTATTCGTCTGTGTTGCTTTATTTTAGCTCAAATACTTTTAACACTAGAGATTATTTTAGCAAAATCTGTTCATTGATTATTAACTTACACGTATTACACGAAACCTTGCGGTCCTCCTGAAGACACAGCATCACATTTACCTCTAAAACCTTGTTCTCTCTTTAAATAAGAGGATAGCACCTATAAATAGAAAACCTTAGAATATATGTAATTGACTAGAAAAAAATGTATATAGTAAAGGACGATGACATAGAGAAAAGTTCGCTTCCGTGTATGGTTCTGTTTATAAATTTTCTGCAAGGTTCGGTTAAAAATTGATAGGTTAAAGCAACGGTTCTCAACCTGGGGGGCGCGCCCCCCTGGGGAGGAGTAGAAGAATTTCAAGGGAGGCGCGAGTTAAAAAAAATAAGTAAAACTAACTGTAATTTACTGTACTCAATTTTGCGGTTACAATGTAACCGTAACGTATTTTTGACATACGAACCAGAACACAATAATTGTCGTAGGTACAATGTCAAAAAAGCATTCTGAAGACTTATGATGCAGTTAAGGGTTTCACAGAAAAGATAACTCTTTGGCAACGCCGTCTTCAGAGTTCAGAGCCAAACTTTTCATGCTTTCCAAGATTGAACGACCCCCTAGAGCAGGGTTTCCAAACCTTTTTATAGTACCGTACCTGTACGTTGTAAACAATTTGATGACGTACCGGTAGACCAAAAATTTTGAAATGGGGAATAAAATGCAATGGAGAACAAAATAAATTAGGATATATAAAAAAAAATTTTAAATAAATCTCCTGAGTTTAGTACACTTACCTTAACAGCTTCTTAATATTTATTAATAATACAATTACTATTGATTAATAATATGCAATTAATTTAAAGATGTTTGAAACACAAAACACAATTTTTAGTAGAAATCAGACACAGTTATAATTCGCAGGCGAGTGCCAAATTTTTATGGGGCTGTCATAGATAACACATTCAGGTGTAGACGGCATCTTTTGAGATTAGGTAAATCCCAATAAAATATTACAGTACAAAAAATGGATAAGAAATTCCAAACTAAAATATTAAAACGTATGGATTATTAGTTATTATAGTCATTTCTTTTCTTTTTTCGTACTACAGATTTTTAATAGATTTTTGTTTTAAATTGTAAAATTTTTAGCGTACCGGTACTGGTACGCGTACACAAGGTTGGGAACCACTGTCCTAGAGGATAAAAAAATCTCCCATTGCAACAGATAAAAGAATTGAAGGACCTTATATCAGAGCATTCGGTGGCATTGCAAAATTAAATTGCAGACTATTTTCCAGGTATTAGTTCAGAGAACTAAGAGTTTAAGTTGACAAGAGATCCTTTTAAAATCGACGTGGATATACTTCCTGATCATATTTAAGAAAAGGCAATCGACCTAAAATGTGATTCTCAAGTAAACGCGGAATTCGAAAACATGGATGTTGAAAATTTTTGGTTACGCTATTTTCCTGTTTACCCAGAAGTTGCTTTGGAAGCTTTGAGGATGTTAGTGCAGTTTTCATCCACATATCTCTGTGAATCTGGATTTTCAGCATTAGCATACATAAAATCAAAATATCGAGCAAAGCTGGACGTTGAAAGTGACCTGAGGTGTGCTTTGACACAGTTACAACCTAATATTCGAAAACTTGTCAAGGACAAACAGTGCCAGCCCTCTCATTAATGTTGTGAAAATGACTGGTATTACATGCCAACCTCACCTAGATCCTTGATTACCTCAAATATATTTGATCTGTATTTAATTCTTTGATTTCATATGTTCTAAATTAAGATATGAGTAGTAATATTAAATTTTGTGTATGAAATTATCTGTTCTTTATTTTAATTTAATAACCAGCTTCAATTTCACATTCCGATTGTACTACTTGTATTGACCACATATGGTGGTGGTGGGGGAGGCGTGACCTCACATAAGTGTTCAAAGGGGGGCACAGAGCCTGAAAGGTTGAGAACCCCTGGGTTAAAGGATCTTAAAAAACTGTCTACACTAAGAAATGTTGTAGCAATAACAAAATTCATCAATTAAGATTCATCAATTAAACAGAGAGTTCAATATAAAGTAAAGATACATAAAAAGGGTAAAAAAAGGATTTTTAATTTTTAGTAAACAGAAGAGAGAATCAGAGTTTTCAAAATTTATAAAAGAGTTTTCTCTATATTTCCAATAGATATATTTACTAAAATATTAGCTAAAGTGATAATCAAACTATTTTCCTACATCTACAAACACATTAAAAGTTCGAAGAGTAATACACCAAGCTTGAGACTTATAGATGAGTTTTAATACTACTGTAACGTATTCCTGCGATTTGTGTCAAAAGCAGACACTTAGGTAGCGTCACAGGTTACGTGCAAGGTAGACAGCTTACTAAAATAGAGACTTTTAAGATCATGAGGAGTTCAGTTTTATTTAATAAACACGGTTAGGCCGCGATCTCGAATAATATATATATACAAACAGTCCATAGAAGTTGGAGTAGAAAACGTGGATTGTCTCTCAAGGATGGAGCACACTGTCGCTAAAACGAGGTGACGAACCGCTGGTCAGGTCACAGAAAAAAAGGGCCCGCACTCGTCCACTGGAAACTAGCAGCTTCTCTGAAATAACACAATTGGGGAGATCAAGTTCCGATCGGTTCCCCCGACCTTTCTCGGTGAAAAAGGGTCTTCTCACGTAGAGGGCAGAGCCTCACAAAAAAACAAGTCACTTAAAAGTGCGTGGAGCTAGGAGATCAGGTATCACCCCTAAGCTCTCTAAGGAATAACTCTCCGCACAAAAAACTCTCTGCACAAAAAACTCTGGTCTTCAAGCCCTCGTCGGCTTCTTTTAAAAACTTGATCCCTGGCGGAATTCTTTCTAGCCTCCTCTCTATAGCTCGCTCCGGGTAGGCTGAGCGTCTAGCCGTGCGCAAAAAACGATGCCGATTATTACATCTTCATTGCCCGCTGACTCATTAGCGAACTCGTTTCAGGGCGTAAACTGTCATTGTCGGCCACTGTCAAAATATGGCGCCAGACTGTCTCCTCTTTTCATCCCAGGAATGCGTCCCGAAGAGGTGCCTATTGTGGTCCTCTTCCACCCGCGGGGTCTGCCATTCTTTAGCATCGACTCACGGCTAGCGGCGATTTTAATGGTGTTCCTACTCGCCTCGAGGGGGGGAAATTGCCACAGCCCCTCCCCCCTTTGAAGAGATTTTGCGGTTCTGCAAAATCTGAAAATCAAGGGTTAGGTACAGGTATCTTACTTGTATTCCATCTCCAGAGGCATTCCTAACAATTTTAATTTATGCATCAACTTCTAGGTTAAGTTTACTTATTCATGTTACACTTAATTTACAATAAAAAACATTTTACACTAACACAATACCTCAATTAAAACATTAAATGTCATTTATATTTACAGAAACACAAAAAAACATTCATATTTACAACACTATCTTAGGTTTAGAGGTTCAACTAAAAAGAAAACTTTATCTTATCACAATTTCTTAATTTAAAAACAATACACTGAATTACAAATATAATAAGAAAAAAATGTTACAATTCAAGTAAATTTAGCTTATTCCGCTCTACTGAGACAGTCAGCATGTTTGTTTTGTGATCCTGGCCTATGAACAATCTTATAATTAAATGGTTGCATAGCTAGAGACCACCTCATATGCCTATGGTTGTTACCGGCATTATTTTTTTCCTATTCGCTGACACGGGTCGCAAGATTTTACGAACATCTCCGCGTCTTTGGTGCACTGGGGCCAATAATAATAACGCAATAGCTCATTTTTCGTTCTGAGGACCCCCATATGTCCCCGTAATCCCTCGTGAGTCAAAATTAAGATTCTGGCTCGAAGACATTTAGGAATGACTAACTGCCTCCGTTCTTTGCCTCTGTGATCCGTGGATCTTCTGAACAACAACCCTTTTTCAACCAAATATTCGGTTGTGGTTTTATTTTTAACCCTATTCCAGAGGGGCTTTAGTTCTTTACACCTCTCTTGCTCTTTTCGGAAAATTTCTGAGCTTACACCCGCTAAATCCATTTCTGCGCTCCCTTCTCTCGGGGGCAGTACTAATTCGCTCTCGACCTGGACCGTTCCCTCTTCACTCTGATCAGTTTCGGTTTCGACTCCTACGGCAGGAATTGAATTTTCTAGTTTTTCTCCTCGACTTACTATGGCTAGCGACCGGTTTCGTGTAACGATGCCGTTCACGGACTGGGGTTCGCTTTTGAGCCTCTCTACGAGTTCCTGGGTGTAATTTCCCATTAAGTAATGGTTCATTCCCACTGATTTTCCTACCACGGCTGCTTTCGTGAGCAGATCCCCATATTTCTCACTTTCTATTCGCACTCTAGCGACCGGTAAACTCCGCAATTCATTTTCTAAGGCTGTGCGGACCCATACCCTTTCTCCGGTAAAATCTGAGGCGTTTATTAATTTAATAGGGGCTAGATCAAAACTCGAACCACTGTCCCTGAGAATGGTGGTTTCGATACCGTTTATTTTTGCCTTACTTAAGTATGGCTTGAACACTGGTTCAAAGATCTCCGCAGTAGCTACACTGTTTACACGCTCGGCAGTTTGCCTGTGTAATTCGGGGCACTGAGGTCTCAGATGATCGGTCGACCCACACTGATAACAAGCCGGGGGCTTACGTTTTTCGAACTCGCGTGTGCGCCAGTTATTCCCACCTGATCCTTGGCTCCTCCCCTTAAAAGAGTTAGACCTTTCCCAGTCTCCCTTTTTATCCTCATTTATCTCCTCGGCGATTTTGGGTTTCTCTGCCGCCTTTTTCTCTGGTGGTTTTAAATTAAGGGGTTTTCGAATAGTGCGCCTTGTCGCTTCATATTCGTCCAATTTTTTCACTAAGATGTGAGGGTCCACTATAGCTCCCCATTCATCCAAAAAATGTTCTCGGATTTCCGCCGGGACGCGTTTTTTAATCTGGTCTGCAACCATGAGATTCTTAAGGGCTTCAAAATCTTTTACACTTACCCCTTCAAGCCATCCCTCTAAATAATTTCTCAGCTCGAAAATTAAATCTTTCCATAGGGCACCTGGCCGCCTCTGGTGTTGATTTAGTTTAACTCTAAAAGTCTCCGGACTTAACTTAAAACGGCTCAGAAGTAATTTCTTTACCTGATCGTAATCATCTGCTACCTCAACGGGTTCGCGAATAATTATTTCAGCGATCTCCGTGGGTAATAATGAAAGCAAATGCATCATTCGTTCCCCGTCTTCAACCTGAGCCTTGCGGGCCTGACGTTCGAAAAGAGTTAGGAAGAGCGAAATGTCCGACTTATCCGGATCATATTTCTGCATTAGGGTTTTGAAATTTCGTACGGGCCTAGCGCTCTCATTCTGGGACGAAGCTACGCTGGCGGTTTCGGCTGCATGAGTCAACCGCAACCTTTCCTGTTCAAATTCTCTTTGTCTAGCTTCGCGTTCTAATTCTAAGTGTCTAAACTCGGTTTTTTCGCGCTCTTCTTTAATGATTTTTATTTGAGCCCTAACACTCTCTTCATCATACCTTGCACTGGCCAAAATTCTGTCGTATAGGTCACATTTCCTATCGTGATCCTCGAAATCAATCCCTAGATCATCTGAAAGAACCTGGAGATCTTCCTTCTTATAAGTCATTAAAAATGCCATTTTTCCTATCTCAATATAACCCAATTACACTAGTCCAAAACCAATTCTCCAAAATAATACACTCTAATACGATACGTTAATAAAGAATAATAAAAATGCACTTTTCTTAATTTCTAGCACAAATACACTTAATACTCAAAACACAATATGCAATCTCGGTTCAATAACATGTTATACAATTCTACTCAGAAAAAATTTCATCTAATACATTTCCCCACAATAACATACATACACTTGCAAAAAATTCTATGTTTTCAATAGATACACTTTACTAAATTTTGTAACACTTCGCGACTTGTTCATAAACCAGATCACAAAACCACAAGTCTCGAATTTCTCGGACTCAAAATAAAATATACTTAACTAGCTGATGCTCAAACGTTTCTCGAATTTCTCGAGTTATCTTAACTAAGGAGTTAATTATAAAAAACACAAATATTCTGTCGACTTTCTCGACGGGTAATTAACTTAAGAGTTAATATTAAAACACACAAATATTCTGTCGACTTTCTCGACGGGTAATTAACTTAAGAGTTAATATTTAAAACACACAAATATTCTGTCGACTTTCTCGACGGGTAATTAACTTAAGAGTTAATAATTAAAAAACACAAATATTCTGTCGACTTTCTCGACGGGTAATTAACTTAAGAGTTAATATTTAAAAAACACAAATATTATGTCGACTTTCTCGACGGGTAATTAACTTAAGAGTTAATATTTAAAAAACACAATTGCCTCTAGAGAATGAAAAAACAAGTACCTGTCCTCGAAGCTTGCTTCTCTCCTCGGGTATGCTGGCTTTCTCGGCTTAGTAGGAATGGCTCCACACTAGTCAGGCACTGTTGAAAGTTCGAATTATCGTACGCGCACACACTCACAGTCTTGCACAATCACTCACTAAAGCTGGATTCATCCGTTGCTGCCACCATTCTTCTATTATTAGTATAGCTGTAACGTATTCCTGCGATTTGTGTCAAAAGCAGACACTTAGGTAGCGTCACAGGTTACGTGCAAGGTAGACAGCTTACTAAAATAGAGACTTTTAAGATCATGAGGAGTTCAGTTTTATTTAATAAACACGGTTAGGCCGCGATCTCGAATAATATATATATACAAACAGTCCATAGAAGTTGGAGTAGAAAACGTGGATTGTCTCTCAAGGATGGAGCACACTGTCGCTAAAACGAGGTGACGAACCGCTGGTCAGGTCACAGAAAAAAAGGGCCCGCACTCGTCCACTGGAAACTAGCAGCTTCTCTGAAATAACACAATTGGGGAGATCAAGTTCCGATCGGTTCCCCCGACCTTTCTCGGTGAAAAAGGGTCTTCTCACGTAGAGGGCAGAGCCTCACAAAAAAACAAGTCACTTAAAAGTGCGTGGAGCTAGGAGATCAGGTATCACCCCTAAGCTCTCTAAGGAATAACTCTCCGCACAAAAAACTCTCTGCACAAAAAACTCTGGTCTTCAAGCCCTCGTCGGCTTCTTTTAAAAACTTGATCCCTGGCGGAATTCTTTCTAGCCTCCTCTCTATAGCTCGCTCCGGATAGGCTGAGCGTCTAGCCGTGCGCAAAAAACGATGCCGATTATTACATCTTCATTGCCCGCTGACTCATTAGCGAACTCGTTTCAGGGCGTAAACTGTCATTGTCGGCCACTGTCAAAATATGGCGCCAGACTGTCTCCTCTTTTCATCCCAGGAATGCGTCCCGAAGAGGTGCCTATTGTGGTCCTCTTCCACCCGCGGGGTCTGCCATTCTTTAGCATCGGCTCACGGCTAGCGGCGATTTTAATGGTGTTCCTACTCGCCTCGAGGGGGGGAAATTGCCACACTACCCTTTCCAGTATAGAGAATGTTAAAATAGCTTTCTGATAGATTCTATAATAGGTTTTCTTATAAATTTTTATTTATAGGTTAGCTACAGAGAAGTGTTTCAAGACGTCTAGTTTTCTTCTTTCTGAATTTTATCAAGCACCTGAAATATGAGTGCCTTTATGGAAAAATAATTTCCAGCTCTTGCACATCCTTCCGCATTCAGAATTAGCGAATTGATAAAACTTTTAAGGTATATGTAGTATTATTTCTTTTCAGTCCTGATTAAATGTTATGCCCCATTTGATTTTTAAAAACTCTCATCATAACGCAAAAACATTTGTCTCAGCAAGGTGGCAACAAGCTCATCAAAATGAATGCGAAAGATGGTTCATACTTGAATTCGTTTTTAATGTTACAAAATTTATCAAAAAGCTATTTATGGTAAAATTTTAAAGTAAAAATTCCAATTACTGCTAATTATGCAGTTTGACCGGAAAAAATAGCCTTTCTAAGGAAAAAGATGATAAACAATTCTTATCTTCTAAGATTCATACTCGTGTTTTGGAACGAACATGTTCAGTAATTTATCACGAGGCGTTCCTCTAAAGAGTGGTCTTCAAATTATTTTTCTTTTAAGAAAGCGTTAGTAAAAGAAGGAAATTCCACTTAATGGCTGTTTTTATCAGCTCTTTTTCTGCAATTCCTGAACGCCTGCTATTTTATCTTTCAACAGTTACTTCTATCTTTTCCCGGCATCTCTGAACTTAGAAATTTTTTTGAATAACTGATCCATTTTTTCGCCGCCACTTTCTTCCCAAAACTTTATTTCTTTGAATTGGCAACAGCTGTTTTCAGATCTTTTTCTCGGGAAATAATTTCCATCGGGTTGATTTCACTCTAAATTTTTTTCAGCTGTGAAAGGCATCAAAATCATTTGTGGGGCCTTGTATCCGATTTAATGCATCAATTTCTCTGACAAAGAATTCAATGGTCCTTTTATTTTTTTCTTGTCCATATGTTCGTCACGTGTGTGATAACAGCGCGTTATAAAAACTGACAAAACTGTTAGATGGCCAAGAATACTGAAACTTTCGTATACTTTACTTCTGGACAGGGTCTCCTCTATGTAGATTCAGAGCAATAAGCTGTTGCTTTAATTGATTCAAGAACTGTTTTTAAAATATCTGACGAAAGTATCAAAAAAGAATCAAAATATCGTAATTTGGTTTATTTTTTAGAGCAATGTGGATCTCATTTGCTATCCAAAGAGTACTTATAGACGAGAAATAAACAGACAGGAGTTTACAAATTCTTAGCAACAATTTTGTGGAAGTAAGGATTCACATTTTTGTTGTTGTTACTGCGATTATATAATTTTTAAACAAGGAATCTTCCTTAATCTTTATCCAATCTTCATGTTGAAGGAAATTCTCGCAGCATTATTAATGTTTTCAAACCAAATATTCACAGCAGAATGAAAGCACAATTTCACTTCTAAATTTCTATCAAGTAATCTTTCAAATGTTACCATTAAAATTAATAAACAGAGACCTACTGTTACAATGACCCTCGATATGTTTAAAAAAGTATTTTCATATTTCTTTTCAAGATTAGTGCAGAAATATCTATTCTTCATTTGATGGTCTTGGTTTGGTGCTGAAATGTAAACATTTTTTGGTATTACATGTATTTCGAAATTTGTAACATTGTTTTTCTTTGCCTTCGATGGAATCACTCGCTTTAAAGGATACAAAAGACGTGGATCTGGAAAAATATTCAGTAATACGCATGTCTGTTTTTATTCTAGTCTGCACTTCCTTCTTGATACTATAAATATTGTGCCATTCATCCTATATTGTTAAAAGGAAAGAATACAATAAAGTTAACCTCAGAAATATATGTTTCCCTTCATATTCCGATCATGCCAGAATAGGATTAACGTTTTTGGTTTCAGACTTTGAAATCGCTAAAAATTGTTTGTTCATCAGACAACCAGTACATTATCCTTATTTCAAGAAATTTTTTCACGATCTTTTAAAACTTTATTAATAATACGAAACTCAGGTTGCTGTTATTTTTCTTCAAACATAGCAACCATTTTATCTTAATTCTATGTTTGCGCATAGTACTATGGAATTTAAGATTATATTCGAGCTATTCTTTCAAACTATATCTACTACTTAGGGAATAAGAATGAGATTTTGGATTACTGACACTGAAATCTCTTCAATGTCAACTGAGACGTTTTGGTAAACTTTTCTCAGGTTTACTCATACCATAATATGAAGTCTGGTTGTTCTCATCTTCTTTTAAAGACAATGGCAGCCATTTGCTCTGAAATTTATGTTTGTGCTGGCTGTAATGACATTAGGTTGACATTTGATCTTAACTCACAGTTTTGTTCTACTTGATGCTGCGATATTTCTGCTTTTCGGTACCTCATTTGTTTACAGAGAGTTTTTATCGCCAAATGTTGGATTTGCTAAAAAAAAAAACACCTATCATACTGCATGCACGCGATCTGGATGCAGTATTTTTCTAACTACTAATGCCAAATTCAACATCACGGTTCTCGCTTATCTGAGAACAAGCGCAAATGAAGAATTATTTCGCTCAAATTGGAGGAAAAAATAGGATCTAAGCAAACAGTGAAACACTTGCTTTCAGAGCAGTTCGAATTCCAAACATGTGTATATGCTAATTCGAGCCGTGTCGCGTAAATTATACGTGCCATGGCGAAAAGTCGAAGAGAGGGATAGAATCCAAACATTCCCTGAATACCAAATAAACCAATGCACGAAGAAAAGAAACGGGACGGGGGGCACACTCAGTGCCGACTGAACAAATCAAACCCAAAACTGCTTGAATCCACAAAAGAAGCCTCAAACTGGGGCGCAAACCGGCGCTGCTCAATTCCTCTCCAGCATCCGAAAGTAAACACGCCGTTTTCGCTATCCAGCCGCGAAATTATGCATGCGCCGCTCTCGAATTGCCTTCTCTTTCTCCCCTCTCTCTCTCTCTCTCTCTCTCTCGCTCGTTCTATTTTTTCTTTCTTTTTTCGCCTCCACCGCGGAAATTTTAATTTTCTAAATTTCGTGCCCGCGGCTTAATGAGCCGGAGCTGGAGCGCAAAATCATCGCTTTCCGCCCGCGGGAGTGGATTTGGCGGCGCATAAAATGGGAGGGGTCCGTCTGCAAATTGAGGTTGGGACCTTATCGACAAATCGCTGCCACATATCGGAGACAGAAATTGATCGCTGATATTCACAGCAAGTGGGATACCGGGCACTTCGACTCAGATGATGAAATGTATATTACCATCTTAAGACTTAAGAGCAAGAACTTCTATTTACGACACACTGCCAAATACGGCGACAAAACTGTGTAAATTTTTATCCGGTTGTCATTAATTATAGTTTTAAAGAAAATTGTTATTAATGTCTGGTAAAATTATGGAAGTATCGTTTGTGTGTAAGTCTTTGGTTAAGAACCTCCATGATATTCTTTCAAAGGATTTGGTGGGTGTCTTAGTGAGGTTTGTATGCAGCATTGAGAGGTTCTCCATTTCCGTTTTGATTATGACAGATAATACCTCATCAGATGAGAATATTATCCGGAGGTATTTGATCTTTGTCAATTCAGTCGATAAGTGAAATGGATTGACATAAACCAATCCGCTAATTAGATTGAAATCGGGATTCATTGTCACAGAATTACAAAACTAACAGAACGACGATCGTAACATGTCTAATGCAGAACATCTTTTTCAAAAAGCTATTCTTCTTCTTTGCGAAAGACGGTGTAGTTCGGATGTCGTAAAGACGTTACGAGTATGTAAAGACATCACGGGCTAAAGACATTACGAGTATGTAAAACCATTCTTCGAAAGTTCTAGTCTTCATCCCGATGACCACCCGGTTTCACACAATCTAACATTGTATACGCGTTAAATGTATTCCGCTGGATGTTATAGGGCATCATTTGCTTGGAATTAGAACAAATCACAATTAGAGCTAAAAGATGAAAATAACAATCGCAGTACAGAAAAATATCTTCTTTATTGGCACGGCAGCTCGCTTTGAACCACGGCCTTCTGCAAAAGTCACCGCCATCCCATTTGCCGTGTTGCCTTGTCTCTCCAGTTCTTTACTTCAGTAATGTCAAAATCTTTTTGGGATTCATCATATCGACGAAGGGGTGGTCTTCCCCTTGACCTTTCTCTCATTGGAGTAGAATTGTATATTTTGGGGGTTATTTTAGAGTTATCCATTCTTTGCAAGTGACCTGCCAATAACATTATGTTTATGAAATCAATATATGGTTCCATGCATAGTTTATAAATTTCATGACTAAACCTTCTTCAAATTCTCTTAACCTGTATATCCTTCAAATACCTCACAGAAAAACACACTTTGTAAAAAATATTTTAAAACATGCTGACATCCCAGAAAAAGAACAAAAATGTGAGTCTGAACTTTATTTATTCTTTCTTTCTCATATCTATATACTTAGTATAAAACCTTTGAAACAATATTGTCTGAACCTTACCCGAAACCTAATAAGGGCAATAAAGGCAAATGCTTTACGAAATTCTATACTTGAGGAAAACACTTATTACTTTCGCACCAGACATAATAAGATTTATTAAATGAAGTTAGCTATGCATATCTCTTCCCCTTTCTCGACCATTTCTAGATAGTTAACATCCATTATCTGAGATCATTAGCGAGTATTATCTGCAATCAGGAAGGCAGACTCGTATTGATCTTCTACGTTTAAAAACTTTTGTTAAAGTGTCTTAGCATTTATTGAGAACTTATTACCAATGACTTCATCCTTCTTTATAGAATTACAATTGTTATATTTTATTACACATTCCAAACAACGCATTTATAGCATTTAAAGAATTTATTCTGTTACAAAAAGGAAAGTTTACACTACAGATTATAAAGCAATATTATATTCAGTAAAAGTGCTAAATTACACGTTATTGAAATAAACTTTAAATCACTTCACAAGTATATCTATATATTAAAGCCAGAAATGTCAAAAATGTCACATATTAAATGTTTCTAACGTTACGTACATATTAAACTTGGTATACAAATTTAAACGTTAACACCATAGGTAAATATTTTTACTGTTGAAAATGCATCTGTAGTTGTATCTCTTGCTGTATCTTTGTTAAAAGTACATCTGTTTTCAGTGGCTAATATCTATACAAACTTTATGGTATAGCTGTTATTTAATTCACAGGTGCTGTGTACTAACCCTATATGATTCGTTATAGGTATTAACCTGGTAAGATTTACATAAGATTCGATTCACAAGAATCGAACTTTTAAGTGAATAAATTAAAGACGCCGCTTGAGTTATGCTAATTTCAAGGCATACGTGGTTGGTATAAATACCAAGCAGCTAGATAAAAGAAACAAAGGGACAGGAGCTGAAAGAAAGTGAAAGGAGTCTTGCGAGCAGCCGCTAGGGATGTTTTAGCTAAGTTGAAGCTAACCTACGCGAGTTTGTGTTAGGGCCTGTTCACATAGGAGTCCGTTGCGTTGCGTTAAGGAAAAGATGACGTTGAGACGAAAATAAACCAATCATAGGCCTCCAAACGATTAGCAATGAAATTTTTAACGCGTATGATTGGTTTATTTTCGTCTCAACGTCATCTTTTCCTTAACGCTACGCAACGGACTCCTATGTGAACAGACCCTTAGACGAAAGTTATTTAGTGTTCTGTGGCCTAAAGTTTACGTAGCAGCACTGCTGGTTTGACGTTCAAGTATTGTGAGTATTTCAAATTGAATTTCTTTGCAACGTGTCTATACTAAAAGAATATGCCTTGCATGAATGTTATATATCTCTCGTTCTAGTAGTACGTATACTTATGTTGAAAAGCAAAGTAATGTGTCACTTTGAAATAAATGTTTATTAATTTAGAACTGTGTTTGAATCTAATTCATTAGAGTGCCACTTCAAGTTATATACACCCAAGTCAGGGTAGAAGTGCTAAATTCTCTATAACCTATGGAGAAAATGTATCTGCTGTTTACAGCTACATAAATACTGATAATCCAATGAAAATGGTATTTTGGTATTTTCAGATAGCCTGAACTTTTCTGCATCTTGCAACGGGATTCATTTTCTAAATTTCATCCACAAAAGGAATTTAGGAGAGTTTAAAACACACTACATCAAATTTTTCCCCGAATAAATTAAATTTTAAAACTTTATTTGCATTTTTTTTACAAAACGAAAAATGCTCCAAGGTATAAAATTCCTTTCTCTATTATGGAGTGCAATTTTTAAAAAATCTTTAAATCCAAGTCTGTGATACTTGGACACATTTTTTCTCATAGGCCAACATTGTGGTGAGCGAATCCAATAGTACACAGCTGTGTTAATGGTGTTATGATTTTTGATAATCTATTTAATACTATACCTTTCTTAAATGTTTAAACACTACATCCGGTTACAAATATTTAATTAAACATTTGCAGCGAACTATATTACAGGAAGATTAAAATAAATAATTCACGTTAAATTACATATATCGTTTGTTACGACAAAAATGCAGAGGGAAAATTTATAATGGTAGGTAAATGTTTAACCGGGTATATAATATAAACGCTAACGAAGCGTTTAAGCAACTACATGCTAAAACTTTATTCTAAACTAAATTACAGACTCTAACAGTTTTGGACTATTCAAAGGGCTAAAAGGATTTACAAATAACTATAAAATTTGAATTTATATTAATTTCGTACATTTATCAAACGCTTGAAGATGTTATTTAGTAATATAGGTTCATTAGTCGTTTATTACCGTAAATGATTAAGACAGACTGAAAAATTAAATTAAAATATTGTTGCAATAAACAATTAGATTGCGTCTAACTTTAATAAGACAAGAAAATTTTAAACTATAACTGAATGTTTAATCATTATGAAACACTTAATTCGGCTATTTTATTATCAAACATCATTTAAGTATAAAAACGCATATTTACTTTATTTCAAATTTCTTTCAAATAAAGTTAGAACTTTTATCTTTCGAAAAATGATGTGACACTAGATAGTCATTATAAAGTCTTTGATAACCACACTTCCCTCTCTGAATCCCTTTCACTCCCCTAAGAAAACTCGACCGAATATGAAACAGTTTTGTTTCTGATATTGTGATCTGTAATAACAGAGTGAGACAAAGAACAAGTACTTGAACATAAATTGACACCTTTTTGATTTCTAGAGCTTGCTGTTTCTAACAGGCGCACCTAAATCTCTTTTAAACACTGGATCTCCATTTAAGGCGTTTAAACATTATGTCATCCTTCAGGAAAATAAGCTTCTGTGTGTCATTTTAAAAACTAAGCATAAATTTATGGACTCACGAACTGAGAAACTTCCAAATCTCTCGAGAAAGTATGGTGTGAAAAATTTCGTCCTTTATCAACTGGTTGCATTTTTACATTCATTTGTCAAGTAAAGTATCTAAAATTTTCGAAGGCTTTGAAATTATCAAAGGTTATTTAATTTTATCTTCTTAAAATGTTCCTGTAACTGAGATTACATATTATTTTTAAGCATATTATTTAAATCCTCTTAATCAATATTTTTGTAGAATTAGATCCATAATGCTTAATGTATAAGGATGGCCCAAATGAAAGTGGGACTTTTGTAATAGGGGCAGTGTTTAAGAATGCTGTGTAATAACCCTACTGGATTAGCTCAATGTTAACCTATGGGGAAAATGTGTTTACTATTTACAGCTACATAAATGCCGATTATCCAATAAAATAGTATTTTCAGATAGCCTGAACTTTTATGCACTTTGCAGGATTGATTTTAGAAATTTCGTCCACCAAAGGAATTTATGAGCTTTTAAAACACACTACACCAGATTTTCCCCCCCGAATAATTTAAATTTAAAAATAGTATTTGTATTTTTCTTTAAAAAAACGAAAAATGCCCCAAAGTATAAAATTTCTTTTTCCATTACGGAGTATAATTAAAAAAAACTATAATCCAAATCGTCAATCCTTGGACACACTTTCTCCATAGGCTAACATTGAAGTGAGCGAATCCAATAGGGTTAGTACACAACAGCTTTAAATACACATAGCTTTGTTTTGGCTTCGGTAGACTTGTTTTCTACGAAGCGAAGCTGTTATAATCGGAAAGTGTCAGTGTGCTGTATGAATGTACATAAGCAAGATGACTACATATGGTCGTGGCATGGTTTCATTCAAACAGGCCCAGCGATAAGTTATTCAATTTTTGACTTTTGGCAGTGTTAATGAAGCCGAAATTTGTCGTCGAATGACGGATTTGTATGGACATGAGTGTCTGCCCCGGTGTTCAGATGGTACTGTGTTCAGATGGTTTTGTCAATTGACGTGTGAGAACAGAACATGCTGAGACAATCTCGAGCACAATTGGCCGTCACTATTGAATCGATTGCTGCCGCGAACAAGATTTGCTGCAGCTCTTTCCCTCGGAGGTCCTCAACCATCCCCCCTATAGCCCCCTATCACTCTACGACTACCACATCTTCTACCCACTGAGAAAAGCTCTCAATGGACGCCAGTTTGCTAACGATGTCGTTCAAGACTGATTCTGACTACAACTCTGGACGTTCATCACTCATGGTATCCAAAATCTTGTAAATCGCTGGGCACTTGCTTGAACCGACAAGGCAATAGTATGTAGCTCATATATCACTCTCCTGTATGTTCACATATTTAAACCAACTAATTATTACAGAAAAAAACCAAAAGTATCCCTTTCATTTGGAACACCCTTAGAGGATAAAACTGGAAGTACTAGTTTTCATCTCCGGTGAAATTTTCAAAGCATTTTCAAAATTGAGTAACTGTGAACTGGGATGTGAGCGAACTCAGTGATCAGATTTTCCTTTTTCCTCTAACATTTACCCAGGTTTAGTATAATAATGATTCTAATGGCAAGTGTAGGCAAAAGCAGGCAGAAATAATTTTCTTTGTTTTGCAAAATAATGATGAGTGCATATTGATGAATATTTTCAAAATGAAACGATATGTATTTCTCATCTAAAAATACTAATTTTCTTCATTAATGTGCAAAACTTAAATGCTAATCTGTAATATTTTTCCATAATTGGAGCTTCTCTTATAATCAATCAAAGGTAAAATTATCTTACAATTGTATGTATAGAATACATTAAAAAAACGCACTTAAGAAAAAATAACTCTTTCAAAAAACCATTTCAAATCAAAGAGAGTTGAAAATGTGAATGATGATAAAGTTTAAGCCAAATGTTTAAAATTCCAAAGTTTTGTTACATTTGAGAGTATTCTAACAGTTTTCAGGTGTATATTAAGTTGAAGTCTGCGTGTGGGAATCAAAATTGTCAGTATTACACTATATTTTTTCTTACTCGAGTAATATAACTTTTACAGTCTTTTCCAAATTTTTACTTTAATTATTTGTAAATTCCGTCTTCACTTTTATGTATATTGATAAATATACCCAACACATTTCAAACTTAATATGCTTACCACAGTCCTGCATCAACCTTAAACTGATATCAGAACAACGGGAGAATTCGTAGGGCAAAAGAGCTGAATAACAGAAATTCTTCCAAATCCTTATCCCATCCGATATTAAAGTTAAAACCAATGATACGCTTTATGAATTCTAATTAATTCCTGATATCAAAAACTCATTAGTCTATCTATTACTAATTGGCACAGTACACTGTATGAATACGTTAGTGGGTCAGTTCTTTCTGTTTAAATACGTTGAAAAATAGGATTGTTTGCTAGCGAATGAGAGATGATATACAGTGGAATCTCGATCGATCGTTCCTCAAATCATCGTTTTCCAGTATGTATCGTTTATTTCACCCAGTCTCGACAATCATTATTGCTTTGTTATGTTAACGCGTGTATCGTTTTCCGCATTTATCGTTCAGTTCAGTCGGTCCCTTGAAAAACGATAGATCAAGATTCCACTGTATATGTTTATCGGGCATTGAAACGTACTTGAAGGTAGAAGTACTTTTACAGGGTATTTACCTGACGTAATCAGAAAAAGTTTTTAATTAATATAACTTTCATTTGAAGAATAATTTTTACGTTCTTTTGAATTTCAGTTCTAAATATAAAGTTGAGATTTCAATTTTTCAAGTGAATATTTTTTCATTTCACAATTCCCGCATATCCATGTTAATCCGCACGTGATACTGACTGATATATACAGAGGCTGTTCGCACATTTTTTAGACGATTTTGGTAAGCGGTAATAAAAAACCGTTTGCTGCAAAAGAAATAATTGCAATGGTACTATGTTCTTAAAAGTCAAAATTATAGTCTGCGGCTTGAAAGTTTTGTTTTTATTCAAAATGGCGCTTTTAACAAAGCAGTGGATCGAAGGCTACATTTATGCTCTTTCCGAAGAGAAATATGCATACTCCGTTATCCAAAAACGATGTGAGAGTCATGGTTTTGTGATATCTAAAGCGTCGATAGGTAAGATCGTCAACAAGAAAGGAAAAAAAAAACGTCAAATTGGAGCCTCAAGTGGGACAAAAATTCCAAACAAGTATCCAAGGAAAAAACGGACATCTTCGACTATTGCAAAGGTACGTTGTTTAATGATAAAAGAAAATCCCCCTAGTCAAAGGACAGTTGCAAAATCATTAAAATGCTCGGTGTCCACTGTAAATAAAATGATAAACGTTGATTTAAATCTTAAGAAAGTGAAAAAACGCAATGTGCATCGTCTTCTTCCAAATCATATCGCTGAACGCAGGACACGTTGCAGAATTCTATATGAGAAACACTTATCCAAAGAAAAATGGAAAACAGTTGTCACAATAGATGAATCATGGTGTATTTAAATGATTGCAACAAAGAAAGAGCCATTTATTATCATAAAAGGGGAGAAAAAAATTTAAGTACATGGTTCAAAGAATCGAAAGAAAGTTTTTCTAAGGGATTCATGATTGTTGCTGCTTTTTCTTATAATGGCAAGTTAAAAATAAAGAGAGTGTTGAAAAAATGTCAAGATTACCTCCAAATACTATCAGGAACATATTTTATCGCCAATTTTTCTGAATGAAATACCATCGCTTTAGCCACAGTGCCATCAATCTGTGAGACTCCATCAGGACAAAGCTAGCAATCACACATCAAAAACCACTGTAAATTTCCTAAAAGAAATGGAACAAAAAACTGGTATCAAGGCCATACCCTTCACTGATATCCCTACTAAATCTCCCGATTATCACCTATGGATTTTTGTGCTTTCGGACTTTTAAAATCTGCATTATCCAATCGTCGTCCCAATACCCTTACAGGACTCTGGAAAGCTGTTCAGGAGGAATGGGATAGAATACCTCTTCTGACACTTCAAAAGGCATTATTATCCTGGAAATTTCGGTGTCTAAAGATAGTTCAGAATAATGGATGTCAAATAGAACATTTAAAACACAAGAATTTTATGAAATTTAGTTTTGTGAATACAATATACATCGTCTAAAAAATGTGTGAACAGCCTCTGTAGTTATGAAACAGAAACTTCAGTACAAGCTTGATACATTTTATTTATTACTATATCAACTTTGCCATTTCATTTACGTGTTATTTCACAGTGGCCTTCCTTGGTTAACTCTTCATGGAAGTCACCGTTAATTTTCTCTTACTCAGTCCCAAAATCGAAAGTTAGATTTCCTTTCAGTCTGAGAAATCCGGCCATTAGGTGATCAAGGCCCCTCAAAATTGCTTTATTTTTTAGCTAGTTTCTATGCCCTAGTGACTTCAACGTATTCAAAGCCTCACCTGTATAGCATCCTCAACAATTTTTCTTAATTTTGGAGAAATATATAACTTTTTTTTAATAATTAAACACCGAGAAAAGGTAAATTAAGGAAAAACAGATTTTCATTAAGTTGCACGCTGACTGAACAGTGAAAGTTCTTTAAGACTTTTTGCAATGAATCTAGAAAGATCTAGAACTATTTATTTTGAAAATAAAGAAAACTGTTGGATAACATAATATCATCCTCAAAATAGGGAGAGGGTTTTTTTGAAAAGAAAAAGTGAAGAATCCATTAAAAAATCAAGGAAGATTTTTTTCAGTAAAGCATCTTTGGAGGGATGACAATTTTTTATACATCCCTCAAAAAATTAAAATGATCAACTGGAATGGCATGTGATACCTTAGGCAAGAAAGATCAAGTAGAGAAAAAAATATGAAACTAAATTAGATTCTCAAAATTTTCTGTCAGATAGGAATTTTAAAATTCAGATACGGACAAAATCTTTGTTATAATTTTTATGATACAAATCAAGAGGTAGACATCATTAAAATCATATTAAAAGCAAAACTTATTCGCTAATAATCAAATAACCCTCAAACAGACTAATCTTAATCTACAACACTTGAAAGCTAACATTTCTAGCAGTCATGCACATACTATATTTGTATTTATATGTTTGTATATATGTATGTATGCATAATGAGATCGGAAAGATACAATGACGAACATAATAAAACAATTTGATGAGAGTAATTACTCGAAAACTTGGTTAGCAATGCAGATTCTTCAGAGGTATGAAACATAAATATAAACTACTTATAGCTTTTCAACCAGACAGATAAAAATATTTAGAACCTATAATCTGGAATTATCCTTAAATTAAAAGCAAAAAATTTTCAAGATTTTTTATAAATAAGCAAAAGAAACTAAACAGGCTGAATTTTGCTTATTTATAGGGAATGTATTAAGTCGTTTGTTTTTTCTCTAACTTTTGTCACAAGTTTTGGAACGTAATTTTCCATTACCATTTAGCTGTTAGGGACTTAAGAGAAAGAAGAGATATAACTAAAAACATCCAACAGTTATTTCCATCTAAACTTCTGCATTCAGTTTACAGTATCATTTTACATTTAGTATTGCAGTTCTTATGCAGAATTTAGCACATATTTTTGTATGTACTTTATAATTTATTTTAGCAATTAGGTTGATTCAGTTCATCTTAGGATTTGATATTCTCAGGTACTTTTGTATTTATCTGATTTTGTATGTATAAACTGACACACACATATGTATACAATAATCTAGTGTTCCGAGAATCTAATAGTAGGATAACACCGTTAAGTGTGTGTTGTGTAATTACTTTCTGCCGGAATTAAGAAAGAAATTTTTCTTAAGTTTCGATTTGCATTTTCATAATGTTATCAACATATTCTTCTGTAATGAATCCTTCATAAACATTTTCCTTAAAAAAACTTAGAAAGTTGTTGAAATTATCTTTGACAGGGTAGTTTGATACAATTATAAATTATCAATTTTCAGATCTGTCCGGCAAATGGAAATTTCCTTTATTTCATGTTGCGTGCATAGTTACAAAAATATCTGGAAGTGAGCTCTAAATCCATGTACATCCGTTTTTTTCCTTCTTTAGGATATTACTACTACTTAACAAATATCAACAGCAAATAAAAGTTTCCTTGACCTTTCTGAAAATTAACCCAATGCATCCAAAAATTAATAATTTCAGTGTGATAATTCTCTTTACAGAAGTAAAAGAAAATTTATTTACATTATGAACAAATATAAAAGAAAAACAGAGGTTCTCCGTTCTTAGAGTCAGGGAATTTCTATAAAAATTTAGAAACTTAAAATTTAAAGTACTCGAGATATTTTGCACTGACATAAGTTTTTGTGTGATTTAAAGCAGAATGCGATTTCTTTTTGGTGTATTTTGAATTTTGTTATTTTGCACGAAAAAGGGGCAATGAAATATAACAAGTTTACTGTTATTTTTTTCAAAATTTCATAAAACGATAAAATAGTTCCAATTTTGAGAGAATACATTCCCTAAAGAAAGTCATTGTTGGTCCATCTTTCAGAAAAAAAGCGGAACAAATGGTAAGTGGAAATTTTTGAAAAAAAATATTTAAAGAAGTTGAAAAACTGAAGTCAAGAAGCAAAATACTTGTTTGCATTAATTCCATTTCAAAGAATTCAGACTTTTCAAAAATTGTTATTGTAGCTGAAATGTACTTGATGTCACCTTCTAATGGCGGCAAGATATTTTTACAATAATCATCAACAGGAATGTCAGTAGATGGTACGTGACAGTATTGGTTATATTGATATTTACTTTAAAGATTGGAATAAATAATTTAATATCGCGTATATATTTTCCTTTCCCTTTAACCGCTTGTTAGGGTAAAGAATTCTGAAATTTTAGAGACGTTCAATTTATCCCTGTAACTCTTATATGTCAATAGTAATAAAAGCAGGCAAAACGCAGAGAGTTTTTCATGTATGCAAAGTGCTCCGCAGAAATTGTTTTGTAATAAACAATAATGAAAGCACGAAAGTGCAACTGTTTTATAAAACAACGATGACGATTTTTTAGGAAATAAAATTGATTACGCGTAACGCAAAATTCGAGGGTGGCTTTTTCCCATCTAAACCTCAAATTATTTATTCATCACGCTTGTTTTATTTTAAATTTGCTGCAGCAAGGAGATATAAATCAGAGAAATGTTCGTAATTTTAAAGATAATAAATTATTTACTTTACGGTAAAAAAGACCCCTTCGAGTCTCCTTTTTCGGCATTATTTATTAATTGAAAATAATTAATTGAATAAGAGAATGCCGCTGATGACGCTGTCATTTGTAATTTTAGGCCCAATTAATTTTTTATTTATGGGTCTCTGAAATTAAATAAATGAAAATTAATTCTACCATTTAAAACGGAAAGATATATTGCTAGGAACTTGTCTTTCTCTGTAAATCTGTTTTCTCCTTACCCTAATACTGTATGCAGGGTAACCGAAATTAAAAGAAATTAAAAAAGCGAAATAAGAACTCTTATTAAAAAATAAATAATAAATCAAAGAGTGAAATAATAAAATTGTTAATATATATTGCTGTATAGCAGTTTTTTTTCTTCATCAGCAACGCTATCGATGATTACAATGCGATGAAGCAACCGGATTTTTAAAAGCCGAAATTCAGCTGCCAAGTCATACCTGTCTGAAAGAATGAAGGGTTTGTATAACAATACCCGAGTTTAATAAAAGTAGCGGAACATTACCTATAATGCAATGTTTCATTTAAGATAAAATGTCTGATCCCATGGAGCGCAAAATGTATTTTATGCATCTAAAAGCCGTTAGTAGTTCCAATAAACAGTTCTGGCTATTTTTAGACGTCCATTACTCGTTAGAATTAACATGTCTAAATCATGTACTTTTTCTAGCGTGTTTTGAATGAGTAGACATGCTCGTGTTGTGCTCCAGTTCCTCAAGTTTATGACTAGTGTTGTGCATCATTTTAGCGCATTTAAATCCCATATTCTGCAACTTTTCTGTATGTCTAAGTCTAATCAGTGATCGGCCTCCTTACTGAATGAGTAAAACTAGTTTTATGCACCATTTATGTCCATTGTTCTTCACGTCTAAAATTCCTGCTTTATTTTTCTACGGTTAATATTGGTAATTTTTATAAAATAAGTACGTCAAATAGTTCTTTTTTTAAATTATAACCTCCTTAAGTTTTGTCTGTGATTAAATTATTTAAATAAATAAAATATCCACTTACAAGATTTTTTTTTCCTTTCGTTCATCGACCTTTATTGCAGGGAGGAATAACACTAAAAAAGTTTCAATATGTGACCTGCATATCAAACAGAGATGAAGAGAATGCAATGTATCTCTTGCAAAACCTTAAGTTATACTGAAAAGAGACTATTCCTTAATATTACAAAATAAATATCACTTATCTGAAGTGCCTCCCTGGCTTAAAATTTTAAAGAAGCAACAGTTTTTAACTAATAAAGCTAAGACAATTAAAACAAATTTTACTGCAAAAAAGGTTTTGACTCTAGAGAATAACTGGAAAATTAATGAATTATTTGTCATATAAAATTAGTCTAGTATTTTAGAACAATATCACAATATATTATACGATTCGTCACGATGCAATTAGAAACAGTATCAGTCCATTAAAGGAAATAGTTTTTAGCTGTGACAATGGATGGTCCGAGCCCTCCAGATCTGAGAGTGTTCAGTCCATTTTGAGGTGGCACAGAGGGCAGTGTTAGTTTACCTATATGGTTCCCCCATGGAAAGAAACCAACGATTCGCACGAATAATTAGCACGAATGTCTCCGTACAAGTGCCTCAAAGCAATAACAACGTTTATCCCGATGGATGCTTTTAAGATCATTAAGTTACAACCTATTGTTATAAAATGCAATGGTGCTTTTATAGAACCAAGTTCTTGATATTTTATCCTGAACATTAAAACATTGAACTTTTAACCCTCTGCTCTTGAACCACAATGCCTCATTAGGGTCAAATCTGAATTTTGATAAGAAGTCTTATATAAACTTAGTTTTGTGGTCTCCATAAGCATCTTAGCGAATGATGACGCCATGTCCTTCGTCCTTTGCAATCTCCAAACGGCTTCAACAACGCTCGGCGAGAAAGCCTCTTTCATGACCACTTCGTTATTTTTACCCTTCTAATCCAGTAAGTTCGGAGCGAGGCACTCCGTTCTGCACGTCACCTCCCTTTAATGACAGATCGGAGGAAGAGGGGTTGGGTACGTGCGAGCGCAAACATACCTGTTCTCATTAGGCGGGCGGGTAGGCGCAAACAACTTAAGTCACTCTTCCGTCTTGGCGAGATGAAGAGAAAGTGGGTGATGAAACAGATATCGCTGTCTCTCTTTTCGCTAGTGTTCCGATGGGCGCGGGAGAACTTTCAGCTCAATCGCTTCTCTTAGCTTTGCGCGCTATGCGTATAGGGAAAATTTCACGATTGCCCTAAAAGAAAACTTAGGAATTAATTTGTATCAGCTCCTGAGAAGGCTAAGTATACAGAGGGAATGACACTAACGTTTTGAGTACCTAAAATACAGCCTTTGCTCATAAAAAAAGCTTTTCAGCAAGATAATGTAAACCAATAAACCGATGGCAATTCAATTCTGCTTTGGAATTGATACATATTATTACAGGAGGAAAATTTTATTCCACTCTAAAAGAAAAATTAATCTTTCGGGAACCATGATACAGAAAATAAAATTCTGAAATGAGTTGACAAAAATTCATGATAATTGACGTCCTAGAAGTAGAGACTAAATGCTGCAATTTTCTTGTTTCTCTAGCGTATTAAATAACGCTCTAGGACCATATTTCCATTTTTAGTGTTCTCTACAGGATGGCTCAATCACTTTGGGAGGAATATGCTCTTATAGATACATTATTTTTATTATGAGGTTCATTTCTTTCAAAATTTAGATAGAGTCTGGATAATTTTGAGATAATTCATTAAACCTTCAAACTTTACTCTCCAAAAGTTTAAAATTTTTCGCTTATATAATAGCAAAATAATTTACTTTTTTTAAATAAGTTGACAGAATTATGGAAAACTATCTTTCAAAATTCCTTCTTATTTTAACGTAGCAGATTTTATACGTGTATACACTCGTAAATGAGCTCATGCATTGTCACGGAAGTGTTGAAATTTTTACTGACATGTGACTGACCTTAGATGATTATCCCTAACGTTTCTAAATCGTAACGTAAATCTACACTAAAGTCAAACATACTGAACATCTTTGGGATAAGAATAACGATTTCAAGCCAGACTTCATCGTTTAGCAAAAGTGACTCACTACAGAAATGACCTTGTGAATTGCAATTAGCACGATTTTCTTAGAAATATGTAATCTTACAAAGCAGAGAGGGGCCGATAAAAAATCCATTTCAGTTAGGAAGAGACCGTGTATAAGCAAATTTCCTGTGAGAAGAAAAAAAGGAAAACTCATCTCAAAACTGGCTCGTTGAGAATGATGTTATGTGATAGACAGGCCTTTATGAAGTCCGGCTCTGAGTCTTTTTGAATATCTTCGAGACGAAGTGGAACAGCAGTAACTTAAACGGCTTCCGCATCCTTGTACATCACTGTGGCTATTTTGCGTAAATGGTTCTACCATAAATTTTTGATGGATAACAATTAAATAGACCGGATCTTCCTTAGTTCAAAGCAGATTCTAAATGGCTAGAAACACTCTTGACAACCTCAGGACTTGGAACCTCAGACTCTTGTTCTAACAAATCGGGCCGCTGCATGTTCTTTAGGTATCAATGATTGGATAAAGTTGCCTGATACCGAAGTAGCAGTGTATATATAAGTTACCGCTGTAATTAAGGATTTAAGTGGGTTCGCTACCCAATAAAAATGATATTATATGTATGTATGTATGTATGTATGTATGTATGTATGTATGTAATAAAGGATGATTAAACTACTTGAATTGAGTTAATTAAATTTGCTATCAAAACTATAACGTTTTACGGGTTGTCAAAGAATAGTTAACGAAAAAAGTCCATTAGATGACGGCACCAGACGGGAGGTTCTGAATTGAAAAAACGTACGATGTGTTTTCAAAACAGCTTGCGACGGAGACCAGGCGATTCTGATTCACCGGTCATAAGATTGTGAGTTATCGATGACTAATAGCCACGCCCTTTGGGAACGTGATACATATCACAGAGTTTTAGTAGTAGGACAGAACGATGTAGAAATTGACAGAGAAAGGATGTGTGTGCTTTCGCGGATGAGGGGTTTTTGAGGAAAATATCGAGATCAAATTGCTGGAACTGAAATGATATTAATCCGTATTTAATAAATATCCTAGCTTCAATTACTATGGGACATATTCCTATGCTGGACTGACTTTCTCGGCGATAACTACGGACTGCAACGCGATACGGATTTATTGAATAATTTTAAGATACACACAGAAGTATTATATATATATATATATATATATATATATATATATATATATATATATATATATATATATATATATATATGTGTGTGTGTGTGTGTGTGTGTGTGTGTTAGTTATTGAAAGCTCCCTGTTCAATTAAGAGAATTGATACCATATAGAAAGCTCCCATAAATCATATACATATAACGTGAGAAGGATTAAAATATCCCAGAAAGAAAAAGTTCTCGAAATGTTATATTATTACCCCTCTAAAATCTCAGTAAATAAATGAACTCCTGGGAGGTGCTGAGATGATATGGTTTTGCCGTACGTAAATCGCGCCTAATTACATAAATAACGCCCCACACAAGGAACCGATTTACTTTATACGCGAGCCGGTCATAACGCGGGGCACGCAAATGGGTGTTTCCTTCTCCGTTTCCCTTTAAGTAGTGGAAAGTTATTAAGGAAAACACCACTTAAATCTCTAATTGGGCATAACTTCAGACCGACAGAACAAAAACGCATTCTGACTCCAATCTTTTTATTTCCCGGGGAATAAAGTGAAGAGAGAGAGAGAGGGAGAGGGAGGGACTAAAATTAAAAAAAAATCACTTCGGCCGCTAATCCTCGGGAAAAGTTCGGAAAATTCCTCCCCCCCCCTCTATGCATTCTATCGACCCGCTAATAGTTGCGGCACATCGGCACAAAGGGATGCCAGCCTCCCACCTCCTTTGTGCCCCCTCCCACGCGCGTCTCCTCTCTTGGGGGGGCCGGCTAAATTGCCCACTCAGCTACCTAATGAGAGGCGCGCGCCCGACGGAGTCCTACAGCGTATGTCTTTTCCTTCCATCGGGTGACGCACGGTGTCATTAGTCCCCGGCTCTTTTCTATCTCTCTCTCTCTCTCTCTCTGTCTGTCTCTCGCTCGGTGTTAGGCAGAGGGGTGTGCCGCGCGTGGGAGGAGGGTTTCGGAGAAAATGAAGTGATCGAAGTGAGGGGGGAGGCAAAGGGGGGAGGCCGCCGGTTTTCCGAGAGCGTGTTGACAAGGACCGCTTGGCGGAAAGGCTCGTTCGAACGACATGTTCCGTCTCGGAATACATTACGCCCTTGCGACGTGAGAGTTCCAGAGCAGGAAGCGGTTGTGTATCTGGAAGTGTGAAACTGGGGGGAGGGGGGCATCTGAATGTTTTAAAAGCCTGTTCGGGGTAAAAAGCAACGGCGCGATATTTTCTAATGATTTTCGCATTTTTTCGCGGGGACATGCTAGTCTGCTTCTGTGATCATCTCTGTTTTTTTTTTCCTTCTCCTCTCTAATGTGGAGATATTTCCGTTTCATGGAACGACGTATTTTAGATACGTCTTTTTATTCTTACACCCGGCAGAGTGGCATAAAGAGACGAAAAGGGGGAGTCGTGAGCCGCAGACTGAAATCGTTGCAGTTGCCAAAGCCAGAAAGAAAGGAGTGGTAATATGCTGTGCCTTCTATCATACTTTATATAAACAAAACGCGCATTAAATATACTCCCCAGAGCACTGTAAAATTTAATTCTTGCAGAAGGAAAGAAGTCCCAAAAAGCTTTTCGGAACGGCAAAGGCTCTGAAAGGAACCAAAACCATTTCCGTCCCATGTTGAGATTTTTTTAGATCATGTTCAGTGCGGTTACTCAAAATTCCGTAAGTTCTATACGTACATGTAACTACCTATATATCTCTCTACCTTTCTCTCTTTCTCTCTCTGTATATATATATATATATATATATATAAATATAGTGCTGGCCCTTAAAATTGCAACACCATGAAGTAGGGATGATGCAAACGCATACAATTCGCATGAAAGGAAGATGTTAGGATATGAAAAGGTTCAGCATTTAAGCACAATCGACCGACGCGGGAGAGAGAAAGGTATCTCAAACTCTGTATAAAAGGAAAGTTACGCAGCGGGTTTCTCATTCGAAAATCGCATTTGAATGTTGGTTGTTGGTGAGAAGGTCGTGTTATGTCTCGAATAAGAAGGAAAAACGGCTAAAGACACGTGTCGGAATTCGATAGTGGCAGGATCGAGGTCTATCGGGAGGGCGATTTATCGTTCCGTGATATTGCTACTAGCATTGGTAGGAATCCAACGACTGTCATACGAATATAGAATCAATGGGTTCAGGAGGGTCATACTGAACCCATACAGGATGTCAACGGCCTCCTGCAACTAACGCCCGAGAGAACAGACGTGTTGTCAGGTCGGTCTTGCAGGATGGTACAGCCACATCACGGACCTTAAGTCAGGAAATGGGCTTGTTTGCAGCACGACAAGTATCCGCACGGACAGTGCGACAACGTCTCAATCAACACGAACTCTCTGCACGGAGACCATTACTCCGGCTTCTCTTAACACTGCAGAATAGAGACGAGCGGGACAGTGGTGCGCCCAAAGACAAAACTGGATATAGGAATGGCAACACGTCGTTTTTCAGACGAGTCCCGGTTCTGCGTATAACATCATGATGGACGTATCCGTGTCTTTAGGCACCGAGAAGAACGCACGCAGCCTGCTTGCATTCGATATCGTCATACGGGCCCTGCACTTGGTGTGGTGGTATGGGCAGCCATTGGGTACACGACACGAACACCTTGTTCGCGTCGTCGAAATTTGAATAGCCAGCGTTACATTTCTTAGATATTATGGCCGGTGGTTGTTCCCTATCTTCGAGGCCTCAGAGACGTCCTCTTTCAACAAGATAACGCAAGACCGCATGTTGCCCGTCTTGTCCTGACCTACCTCGAAACAAAGGGTGTTCGACTGTTGCCCTGTCCAGTACGTTCTCCAGACCCACTGAAAACATCTGGTCATGGGTTGCGGAGAGACTGGGCCGCCACCGTTCTCCATCCACTACTATTGATGAAGTGTGGCTAGATTTGAAGCAGCATGGAATGACTTGCCCGTATCTGCCATCCAAGCACAGTTCGACTCGATGCCTAACCGGGTTAGATCCGTTTTGCCTGCCAGAGGTGGCAGCTGTGTGTGTTAATTTCGGACCCTGTATACCCCCAAATTGCCTGCAAATTTTATCATGTTTTTTTTCCTACTATGTTGTATACGTACAATAAGTAAAATTTTGTTATTCGCTTACCTTCCTGGTGTTGCAATTTTAATGGCCAGCAGTGTGTATATATATATATATATACAGTGGACGCTCGTTAATTCGAACTCGAAGGTTCTCAGAAAAAAGTTCGAATTATCCGAACTTCGAATTATCCGATGTTAAGAGAAAATATATAACTTTAAATGTGTATCACTGAAGAAGAAACTCTCCTAGTATGTATAACCCCAGAAAATATATTATACCATGTTATCTAAAGTTAAACATATTAAAAAGCAATACAGACTTACCTTAATCATAAAATGAAGCAGAAGATATGCAGTATAAAGTAAACTTTTATTAAAAATATGAATTACACTTTGGGGAAAAACTGTAAAATGGATGTTTGGTTCTGTTTATGATGCCTACATTGTTCAGCCAGCTTCTCGATTTGAAGTAAACATTTCAATTCATTTTCAGAGGAAGCTTCCATCTGAATAAATGCTTTCAGAGTTTTAATAGAGTCCATTATGGCCGCATTAAAAATATCTTTCGGCAGGTAAGTAGAAAAAAGCCTTGGCAGTTTCCTACCGAAATTAGTGCATACCTCTTCGTTTACATCAGAGCTTTGGCCACATACAGTTTGATAAGAAATATTTTGCCTTGACTTAAATCGAGAAAGCAATCCATCACTGCATTTAAAATCTTCAATACCCATTCGACTTGCCAATTCATCAACCTTCGTCAACACTAGGGGTCCATTTATCGGAAAATTTCGAGATCTAACATCCTGGAGCCATAGCAGTAGAGCTCTTTCTAGAACTTCTTGGGACGCATTTCCCATGCGTTTCCTTCCTCTATTAAATTTTGATTTTTCCCATGAATCTAAAATTGACTCCTTGTTTTTCAAATTTGTTGACAAGGCATTTTTTAATTCCATAGTCAGCTGCTAACTTTGTTTTACATTCGCCATTCTCTACTTTCTTTAAAATTTCTACCTTTGCCTCCAAAGTTAGGGTTTTGTACTTTCCACGTATAGACATCCTGAATTTTTACACGTTCCCACCACACAATGAGGAAGAAAAACTAGACCACATTAACTTGTCTGCACTGCAGTTATAACTGACGCAGCTCCCTAGAATCTGTAGTAAAGACTAGTTTTTCTGAAATTCTAAGAAAATCGATTCAAATAAAGGAAAATTGCTTTTTCCGTTTAGCACTAATAAGAAGGACAATAGCTACTAACGTTTAGTGGACATGCTATAGTCTAGGAATGCAGGCATGTGCCTCTTTACACAGAAAAGAAATTTTGACACACAAAATAATAAATACAGCGTGTATTTTCTCCAATAAACGAGGAAAAAGAATTTTTTTTGTCAATTTTTTAGTTCGAATTAACCGAAGTGATAAAAATTTAGTTCGAATTAATGAGATATTTTTAACATTAACTCCAATACAAGTTTTTGGGGGCCTTTGAATTAGTTCGAATTAACCGAAAGTTCGAATTATCCGAGTTCGAATTAACGAGCGTCCACTGTATATATATATATATACCAGGGTATCATAATTAAACTTGGCCTATTCAGAGCTCTCTGTAGCTGTAACTAAAAGGTGGATTGAGCTGAAATTTTGCAGATAGACAATTCAAGGGATGCGCTGAAAGATTCCAAAAAAAAAGTTTAAAAAATGTCCACTAGGGAGCGTATTACAGCCTAAGTGCTTCCAAAGTCATGGAATAAATAACTGTGCAGAGTAAAAAAGTCATTTAAAACTTTCATTTTTTACATTCTCAAGCATTATGATGTTTAAAACTGTTATTTTTGCATTTTGAAGCATTATGACGGTACAAAAATTGATAAAAGTGACACTGCAAGTGAAGAAGAAAACAATCTGATTTGCATAAGCATACGCATTCAAAGTGAATTCTGGGTATAAAAAGGATGAGATCGAGTGAGTATCATTCTTTCAGTTATGATGGCAATTAACTTACAAGAACGTACGTTAATCGTAAAACTTCTTTATCAAAACCAGGGAAATACTGTTGCAGCTCTTCGTGAATTTCGACGTCAAACGAAATTGCGTCGGGGTCCAATGTCTCCATAAGGTGTGTGATATAATATCCCGATTTGAAAACACTGGGTGTTTAATTGTTCAACGTGGCAGAGGTCGAAAGCCTATCAACGAAGAAGTCGTTTCAGATGTAGCAACGGCCACTGTCGAGCAGTCACTGACAAATGATCATGGAGCTGTGCACGTGCAGTGTCACGACAATTAGACGTACCGTATAGCACAGTGCAGAAGATCCTGAGAAAAATAGTGAATTTTTTTCCGTATTAAGACCAGCCACAACCAGCATCTGCTTCTTGACGACAATGACTGTCGCTTATCTTTTGCCCTGACTTTTCTTGCCCGAATAGAAGTCGATGACTCCTGGCCGAGGAACATTCTCTGGAATGACAAGACTCATTTTTATCTGAACGGAACAGTGAACACCCTGAATTATCAAATTTGGGCCTTGAAAAATCCACGTGCCTTCTACACAATTCCGAAACACTCGCCTAAAGTTACCATCTGGTGTGGATTCACTTCCCAAATTATCCTTGGACCATTCTTTTTCGAAGAACTTAAAGATAATGGCCCTGTCACATGTTCTGTAACAGCCCTCAGATATCGTGACATGCTCAGCAGTTTCGTTTCACCTCAACTCCAGCAGCGACAATGCCTTGAGTCTATTACTTTTATGCAGGATTTTGCCCCTCCACACAATGGACTCTGTGTGCTGAGGTTTTTGCGACAACATTTTACAGATAACAGGTTGATTAGCCAATCGTTTCCTACTCCTTGGCCGGTTCGTTCTCCTGATCTTACTCCGTGTGATTTTTTGTTTTTGGGGCCAATTAAAGAACGTTGTTTATAGGGGGAATGTTACCAGTTTGGCTGACCTGAAGGACCGCATAACATTGTATGTTCGACAAAATTCTGGCGACCAGCTGCTGTCACCTGTTGAACATGCTGTTCACCGCCTGCACATTTTACATACTAATGAGAGAGCCCACATTGAACAATTTTCTTTACATCGCTAAACAGTGTGTAAGAAATAAATTATGCTTGAATTGGAATTTGTAGCTTGTTTAAATTTTTCCATGTAATGCGCCCTCTAGATGACATTTTTTTATTTACTTTATATTTTTTTAATATTATTTTTATTTTTATAAATTTTATTTTTTATATTCTTTTTTGGCGGAATCTTTCTGCGCATCTTTTGAATTGTCTATCTGCAAAATTTCAGCTCTATCCGCTTTTTAGTTACAGCTACAGAGGGCTCTGAATAAGCCAATTATGATCACCTGGTATATATATATATATATATATACATACAAACACCCCAGGAGTGGTACGCGAGCCGCATACGACTCTTTATCCCTACCTTTCCGGCTCTCCACTAGAATTTTGGTAACTTGTACCAAAATCAAAATACTCAAAATAAATATAAGTCGCATGTCGAATAACCTCCATTTTTGGTACAAATTCTAGCTGTGAATCCTTTTATTCTACATTTAAATTTATAAAAATTAAACAACGCTCAGTGTTGACAAATCAACATTTAACTGAAACACTAGGAACAGCAACAACTCAAAGCATGCCGAATATAAATAATTTAGAAAAACATTTAAAAGAAAAATAATTATTGAAGCTATTAAAACTATGCAAAAATTTTAAGATATTAATTTTTCGAACAACTAAACAATGATTCATTTAAAAAGACAGAAAATACAACGCCTAAAATATCTTTCGTATTAAAAATAACCTTCCTCTGTTTTTGGCTCTTCTAAGCCAGTAGACATTCCCATCTGACTCTTAAAATTTTTATCTTGGTCACCCCCTCACATAAATACAAACACAAACACACATAAATAAATAAATAAATAAATAAATAAATAAATAAATATATATATATATATATATATATATATAAATAAATAAATAAATATATATATATATATATATATATATATATATATATATATATATATATATATATATATATATATATATATATATATATATATATATATATACCATCGGTGTTCTGCAAAACGGGCGAATATGTATGTAAATCTCTATGGGTATTCGCCCTTTTTACAGAACATGATATATATATATATATATATATATATATATATATATATATATATATATATATATATATATATATATGAGATGTCCCGAATGGTCATATGACGAAAAGAATTTATTTTACGAGAACAGCGACATGACATGTTGTTCGCATCGAGCGAGCCCGCCGTCTGAGTAGCGCGCGAATCTAGAATTAGGTCAAAGAGATGCTGCCAGGAATTGGCGGAGAGTGTTAGTATTGGCAAAAGCGGAGCATCTCGTCAAGGCGTAGGAAAGGTTACCAAATGAGAAAGAAAGTTCAGAAAGGGCGATTAAAGGTTATTAATAATATTATCATATCATATATATATATATATATATATATATATATATATATATATATATATATACAGTCGAACCTCCATATATAAGTAGCAAAATGCCGGAAAAAAATTCGATATATGGAAATTTCGATATATAGAATTGATATTAGTTTTATCATAATTCTCCTAAAACATTAAAATTAAAGCTAATTTTCGTATACGAAACTCCATTTCCAATTTATATGCGAACCACATTAAATGAAAGTTAATAAATAAAAAAGAATTAATGTGAAAGATTTATTGAGTACTATATACCTTTAAAAAAACAATAATCCAGACAGTGGTTACAGTGATCACAGTTACATTCTTTAAAAAAAAACAACTGCGAATATCTTGCTGAATAAGACATGTATGTGTGTGTGTTATAAAAACCATCCATTAATATTTTTCTTTGTTACCTTGAGTAGAAAATGACCTTTAAAGTCACTATTTTAATATCATATGAGTAAATTTATTGAAAAATATTAATTTCTTGTATAGCGTATTGATCGAGGTAGCGATCGAATCAACCAAAGTCACAACCAAGTAAATTAAAAAAGAACTAATTTATTTATAAATCAGCTGGAGAAAAATTTATTAGATGATACACAGTAAATAACAGTTTGCAGGGTTACGGGATCAAATCGATGATCTCCCCTAATAAAGTCAATTGAGTCCGTTGGGATGGTTCCCAGATGAATTTCGTCTAACGAAGCAATATCGAGTCCAGCAGAGCCCTAGATTAACTGTTCCTGCAGAGCGGATGACAGCGAAGAAGAAACTGTGATCGGGAAGATCAAGAGAGATAATCTCGCCTTGAGATATCTTCCAAAAATAACCAATGGCTGTATTACGGAGTCGTCCTACGGCTGTATTACGGAAAGCTTAAATTTCTCTTCTCGAGAAAAACCACTGACTTAACAAGTCCGCGTTACAGCTTTCACGACCGCAGGCCTGAGTCGATCTCTCAGCTCGGGAGAAGATAGCTAACTAACTTTTTCAAAAAGTTCCTCTCTGATCTCCGAACTTGGTGCCACCATCCAGAGAATCCGTATATCTTTTTCATAAGCTCTTGCAACGGTGATGTCAGATCTGAGGTTTTTTATTTGCTTAAACGAGAGCGCCAAGATGTCCTCAGTTCTTGCATCTCCCAGTCTTGGGGGTTGTCTTGCGTCATTATTATGGCGATCCGTGGCGAAAGGTTTATTCCGCGTTAGTGTCAATTTTCGCAACAGGACGGTGCCGTTTAACCCACTCTTTTCATCCGCGCGCGCCATCACCTGCTGCACGTACAATGGAGGGGGGGGGCTAGTTTACCATGGGGACTCATTTTTCCTCCGGTTTAACGACTTGAGAATTGTCCTTTCCTTCGGGCTGGGGAGGGTATGATTAATTGGGCGAATTAAATTAATTCGTCACGATTGTTTGGGTGAATTAGTTGACTGATATTTTATCATCGTCTGTCCGTATAACTTTTAAATTTTCGCTCAACTCAAGTCTCGTATCCGTAACCTCTTCTGTGAATAACAGCTTTCTTGGAACTGAGTGATTATGCAATATTTTTCATGGCCTAGGCCATGAATGCCAATCCTGAATAATTATTTTTAGCTGTTTTGAGCTGGTAAAAGTAATACGCGAACAGAGAACAATTATAGAGTACGAGAGAAAAGTGGTGCAATTAAAAGAGACCATTTGATCATGTCCATTCAAGAAGGCATATTAGAAAATTTGTCTCTCTGTTTCTACCCTTATTTTCTCTTTTATTTCTTACTCTTCATTCTAATTTTAAGTTAATATTTCGTAATCCAAGCACGTAGCTTGTTCGACAACTTTTCAAATAAAACTCGTCAAAGAATATTTTTAAAATTTGAAACAAAAATAAATGGAAATTCATCAAGTTTTTCAGCTACGTTCGTATTTTTGTCTAGTTTCGAAATAAACCATGAATAGTAATATAGTCAAATAACATTCAAATGCAGTCACTAACTTTCTTTGATTATTTTGCGAAAAAGTACTATAAAAGCATGTATATTTCTTTCATCAAAAGCAGTGAGTTATGTGAAACCCCACGCTGAGTGTACAGTTGGAGGAATGTTTTCAGTGCTGGACCATTATCAGAACTATTGCAATTGCATCATCTATTTAATGACGTTGTGGCTGTTGCGGGGTGAAAAAAACTTTATTATGAAGTTCTCTTTCATCGCAGTCGAAGGGAAAATTTATGGCAGAAAAATTTTATCTCTATAATGTAATGCTTTGAAAATTTGTTGTAAAATTTATACAATGAAATTTTGTTAAATTGAATTCAAATGGATGAAGAGGAAGGTTTAAATAAAATTTAGTTTGACTATTTCAGAAATTTCTGAAAATTATATTACAGGAAAATGAATCAGTAGTGTATCATTTTTATATTATATAATTAATGTTGCTGTTTCTAATGCCCCCTGACCGGAAGTTTTCTAGACCAGGTCCATATAGGTTAATGAGCTGAGGGGTGCGGCTCCGTTTTATAATGGCACCACAAGGATCGCAGTCCGATTTAGTCAGGTGCCACCTCAATTTTGACCAAGAACCCACAGGGGGACCGTACCCTCTCCCACTCTCTCTGACATAGAAGAAGGACTTTCCGGTCTACAGATTTAACGTGTCCATATCCGTCCTAGACACGGTGGTATTTAATGGTGCTTGTCAAGATTCGATCTCAGTACACTTAGCACCAAAAGCCGACGCGCTACCACTAGGCTACCTCGGGCCTTATATAACTAACTTAATGGGTAAAAGTGTCTCTCTCTAGAACAGGGGAATTGCTACTTCACATTTTGTTGATCAGGAACCATTTGAAAAAAAAATGCTGTTGACCATACCCCAGCCTTTTCTTTAAAAGGCGAAAAGGGATTTAACTTTCCGAATTAAATACTCCAGTAAAAAGTTACAAATAAACTTAATGCCAGTAACGATAACAAATTAAACGTAAAATTAAACTTAATAGTAAACATAAAAAACTATGAAAACTTAATTACTGAGATTTTAGAGCTTGCATTTGTTTTACTAGCTGCATAATTGCTGTGACGCCGTAAATCCCCATCACAGAAAATATAATATGCTACACTGTTTCGCATTTTAACTACAGTTTTAAAATCATATCCACCTTCACAGAGCACACCTAAAATCCAGTGCATTTGTTAACCTTGACAGGCACATGATTTCTTCAACACCTCTTGTACTCTCTTACATGAAGTGATAAATAAATCATTCTCAGAAATTCTTGCTGTGAATCTATTGCGTACATGAATGAGAAAACTGTGTTAATTGTTTTAAAAATACCGATAAATAGGAAATAAAATCCTTGCTGTGAATCTATTTAAAAATACAGTCAGTAATTCCTTACTGTGATCGCACTTCAAATAATGGCTAACTTGAATAAAAAAAGTACTACAAAACTTCCATCAATTGGTATTAATTTTATATCTCATCAGTTCATTAAAAAAATTAAGAGTCCATTTGGAGGGAAAAAAATAAGCCGCCAACTTCTGTAGTAAAAACAATTTTCAATTTATATTAAGTGTTTTACCCATTTACTCTCTGTAAAAAATCTTTGCTCCTTTCTCTGTTGACAGTAATGGAAATATTCCTTTGTTGTTTTTTATCATTGATCTCAACACGGACGGATGGTGGTCGGGTTAAATAGCGAAGGAAACAATTATGTGATCGGATACTGCTAGTGCACTACCCACTGTATGAATTCTGTAACCGCGGTAGACATAGGTGTTTGTTACTCCTCTGGATAGGCTCTGAATAGGCATATCTGTAGATCATTGTTATTTCAGCCCTCATGCGGTGAATAGTGACTTTAAAGCTCATAAAAAATTAGACCAATCCACGATTTTATTGTCACCACGGTGAACTTTCACAATTGTATTATCTTTACTCCATATTCCTTCATCCTGATCCACCTTTAGCGTAGAAAGGTGAGTTGTTTTGGACCGCTAATGTTATCTTTTGGAACACCAAGGGTGAACTGACTTGGTCGTACTTCTCAAAGCCGATTCCAAACGGCTAGAAACACTAAAGAGCTGTACACATTGAATACGGAGCGTTAGCGTAAATTTTTTTTTAACCAATCATACACCAATCCTATACCATGTAACCAATTAGCACCAGTGGAATTTTTAACGCTGACGCTGACGGATGCAGTATAAACAGGCATTAATTCCTACAGCGGGAAACCAGCCCATAGACTCTGGATCCGATGACTTGCTCCTTTGCCAATCGGCTATCCTCCGCCTAAACAAAAAAATGAAATGTTTCCTAGAGTTGGAAAAATCCACTGATAAACGCAAGCTGAAAGCAAGAAACTCTTTTTATCACTTTGGCATGGCATATTTAGTAATCGTTCATTTCAGGCGATTAAAAAGTAGCATTCCAAGTTTTGTCTCCACGAAATAAAGATTAAATCTTTTTCCTTTTGAATAAGATGACTGAGATTAAATGAAAAATATTCCATAAGTCACGTATTCACTTTTTTTGAGCAATACGCTGTGAAGTGGGGTTTTTTTTCCGTATTTTCCTGACAATTCGAGCTCCCATCTGTTCGAATGTTCTTCTTGGCCTATATGATTTGAACTACCGAGAGTCTGTTGTATGAGTTATGCTGTAGACTGTTCCTTAAAACTTATGACACCAAAAATTATCTGCGTTTGAGTTTTAAAAAACCCTACAAAATGGAATATTTTAGTTTTAAAAAACTTAGTCTTCATTAATCATAGAGCAAACTGTGCAAATGAAATGGTTCTTAAAAGATTCATTATTTAACGTTCGCAAAAGTCTTTAGATCCATATTTTAAAAATGAATTGTAATGAAATAGTACCAATATAAATGATTTTCAGGAGGGATTCAAAATTTCTTATTAAGTCACACAAACTACCGTAGTTTCCTACCATAAGACCCACCGGATGATAAAACGCCGGATGATAAAACAGGATGATAAAATGTAGGGGAGGATTTTTAGAAAAGAATATTTTGTATTTTGTTATAGATATAATAAATAAAATAAATAAAATATATATACTAATATATATAGCATGTATAATAATATATGTAATATAGATAATATATATATATATATATATAATATATACAATGAAATATTCATTTTATTTTAATGTTACCTTCAGACCATAAGAAGTACTCCAATTTTTAGTCGATTTTTTTTTTTTTTGTAAAAAGGGTGGGTCTAATGGTCCGAAAAATACGGCAAGTTAAAAATTCTCTTTTTCAGTGTCTAAATATTTTTTCCCGAGTCATTCTCTTTATTTTAGGTTTAGGCCGAATAGATTTAAAGTACAGTAATTAACCATGATTTGTTTCATAAGTTAGTTTAGCCCCTTCATACACTAGTTATCAAACATTAAGGATAAGTCACAAAAATAGCGATTACTCAAAAAGTTACGCGTGGAATTTAATGAAACATATACACATTATACAACACATAGGTAGGTATAAAATAGCATAAAAAGAAATCGCCAGACAATTATGGTGATATAGAAACTAGCATATGTGTACAACTAGCCGGGCTTCGCCTAGCTACGCTCAAGCCATCCGTGTAACATATTTTGTACTTCGGGACCCACAAAAGAAAAAAAGGCCTACAAATGTGTTAAATTCAAGTCAATTTTCATTCCCGTCGCTGCCGACAGATGGCTGCACCACTGCACCATACTGGATATACATGATTTGATTTCTCAGAGGGATGGCGCTTCATTAGAATCCAAATATCTCTAAAACTATTGAATTAACAGAATAAGTGTACGCAGAAAAAATTATCAGTTTTCGAAGCTCTTCCCAAATATGTAACATTTATGTACTTTCATGAGAAAAAAATACACCGATTCCTGCATTTGTAGGCCATTTTTTTGGAGGATGAGTCCGTCCCGGTCGCGTTACGGTCACGTGATCTCGACAAACCCCTCTGTTACTTTATTAATATAGATTAACAAATCGGATATGTCAGTTTGGTATAGAAAAAGTACCTTTAATATGGCGTATGATCCCCCCGAGAGGCAATACAGCACATACAGCTATGTGTGATGCTGTCAATTATGCAGTCTATGAGTTCGGTAGGAAGTGAGAGCCATTGCTCTTGCAAAGCAGTAGAAAGCGTGGCTAAGGTCCTAGGAGGAGGATTGAGAGCAGCTATACGTCGTCCTAAAGCGTCCCAAACATGCTCGATAGGATTCAGGTCCGGTGATCGAGCTGGCCACTCCATGCGCGGAATTGTTTCCTGCTCAAGATAAGCATCCACGATGCGAGCCCTGTGTGGTCTCGCGTTATCGTCCTATAGCACGAAAGCATCACCTATTGCTCCAACATAAGGGAGCACATAATTTCAAGGATGTCATCTCTATAGGCGTGAGCATTCACATTTCCACGGGGAAAGACATAGAGGTCTGTGCGTCCACCCAAATAGATACCACCCCAAAAACAGACACTGCCTGATCTGTATGCATCTCTTTCACGGATGTGTGATGCATGAAAACGAGTTCCAGGTTCTCTCCAAATTAAAATACGCCTACTATCGCTTTGTAGGCTAAACCTGGACTCATCCGTAAAGAGAACAGCCCTCCATTGATCACGCGTCCAGTGGACATGTTGACGTGCCCACTGCAAACGTTCCCGCCTATGGCGTGACGTGAGCAGGATGTAAATGGCTGGTCGTCTCGCAAAAAGACCACCTTCGTGAAGCCATCTACGTACGGTTGACGTTGATACCAATCTTCCGGAGCTTGCAGCGAGGGAGGATCTGAGTTCAGACGGAGTTGCGGTTTTATTCCTTCGTGAGCATAATGACAAATATCGGTCATCGAACTAGTCGTAGTGTATGGCCGTCATTGGCTGAATCTCCTGGATGCCGAATCTGTGGTTAGAAATTGTTGCCAAAGTCAATAAACCACAGATGGACTCCCATTTAGCCATCTGGCCACTTCTGTCTGACTTTGTCCTGACTCTAGTCACCCAATAGCTCGCTATCGCAGTTCTTTAGTCAAATGATGCCTGGAGGTCATTGTTACAATTTGGTTATGCCAGATGTCTAATCTCAGTCACGCAGCGACAATTGCCGCCTTGTTCTGAGATATGCACCTTTATGCTCCTCGAAAATGACGTATTCCGACTGCAGCGCCAATATTTTGCATAATGTAGTATTGTTCAACACCCTTTACTTAACAACATATTTAAATTTTAAACAAATTTGCCTTGTTTTGATCGTGTCATCACTCTTTTTGTGATTTTTCCTTAATTTTTGATAACTAGTGTATATTATAACTTAATCTCACCAATGTCAAATTGCTGTTGTTTAAATATTCTAACCATTTCCCTTTGCCTTATTTAATTTCCACACTTTAATTACTTTATTTAGATTAACTGTTAAAATTCATTAGGATTTTACTTAGTTCCAATATTAAATTCCCTTTAAGTTTTGTTTCAACATCATAAACCTTAGAGAATTTTTAATTTCGTCTTATTTTTTCATACTTAACTATATTAGAGTTTCGCATTAACTGACCTTGAATACATTTAAAAAGCGTGTCTCTTTTTCTAAACTCTTGCTATACTTTACTTCTAATATTATAATAAATTCATATAAATAATATATATATATATATATATAGTGGAATCTCGATCGATCGTTCCCCGAATCATAGTTTTCCCGTATGTGTCGTTGATTTCACCTAGTTCCAACGATCATATTGCTTTGTTATGTTCCCGCATCTATCATTTTCCCGCATTTATCGATCAGCTCAGTCGGTCCCTTGAAAAACAATAGATTGAGATTCCATTGTGTGTGTGTATATTATATATATATATATATATATATATGTCTACAAAAGTACAACCAGAACTCAAACCAATGAACAACGGCAATCTTACTATGGCGCTACGCTGCTCAACCGTAAGCTGCTATAACCGTAAGCTGCTATATATATATATACATACATATATATATATATATATATATATATATATATATATATATATATATATATATATATATATATATATATATATATGCCATGTAGTCAATAGTACCCTTAACTTCACATTGACTAAGTACCAGGCAGCAGCATTGGTATAAACACAAGTTTATTTTTACAGCTCACATTCGAGTGCTGTACAGTAAAATGTGTTTAAAATAGAAATAATATGAGAAAGTAAAATATTAGGTTTAAATAGGGAAAAGAGTTGCGCTTCTATTATTAGAGTTCCGGTGACTATTTTTGAATGTAAGAAGTTATAACGAATAATTTTTTACAAAGTTTAACGAATACTGGAAATTTACATTTTTAATTTGGCTGTTTCAAGGCTCTTGATCTTGTTATGCAGAAATTGAAGGAAGAAAATTTATCCTATAAAAGCACTATTTAACAGACTAGAAAACTCATTAAATGCTGGCTTTCCTTTCGTTCCCACGCCCTTGTTTTTTTTTTGTTTTATAAACAGAAAGAGTCTTTCAATTTGCATTTACTACTACTCTTAAAACCAATTTTATAGAAACTTAACGATATAAACTCTTGCTTTGATTTTTTCACTGATTATTTTTTGAAGGCTTTTACAGGAGAATAACACTTTGGGAGATTTCATTGTTTGAGTTCTACTGAGCAAGAAAATACTATCTCTTCCCTTCCCCCAGAAATTATTTAGAGTTTATTCTGGATTTTTCTGATAATTGATTTTAATATTAATATTTTTAATTGGAATTAATGTCTAGGAAGAGATTTTTATAAAATTTATTTTTATATCTGACCCCAAATAAAAAAACTCAAGTTAACAGAGCTTTACATAGTGAATTAAATAAATGGTTAAAACAAAAGGTGATTCGGCTGTTTAATGAATTTTAATGAAATAAATGCTTTGTGTACTACATTTTTAGTTTAAAAAGATTATGATCAATTTCGTTTGTTTGTACAGCATTTGTATAATACATCTTTATACAAAATTTATATGTTGGTTCTAATTTATATTGGTCTTTTGAAAGCATTCAAGTAAAGGAAAAAGATATTTTGTGCCTTTAGTTTTTTAGAGATGCTATCTCTGTGAGTAAAACAAAATGAGTGTACCGACCAAAAATTTTATATTAATAATAAGCTTTTTATGGCTAAAAATTTATTTTATCTATTAAAAGTTGAACTTTTTTCTATCTGAAAAAAAATTATGTAATATCAGAGTTATTAAGAATTCCTGAAATGCCACCTGTTGCTATCTTCCTGCTCATTAACTCGAACTCCAGAAATCAGATTAGATTTATCCTAATAGTAGAGTATGAAAGTGAATGAAAACACGGGAAAATGTTTTTATCTGAACAGCAAATCTTTGGCATGGATTTTTTTTTTCATAATAGTTTGTTCAAATAAAAAGTTGTAGTAATTTAAAATTCCTTTCTAATCATTTTTAAAAAATTTTATTTAAAGATATATCTTTTCCATTTTAAATCAGTTATAAGTATCTTAAACACCTTCCCTTCAAATATATTAATTCTACTGTTTTCATATTTCAATCAATCAGTTCCGGTGTCACTCCCTCCAGAGTAGAATGAGAATGTAAATGAGCATCTGTTCCCCAACCCCTTTAAATGCTATTGCCAGACCTTTCATGTCAGCAGTTCAGGGCATCCTGTATACAGCTCTAAAAAAAATTGGGGTATCACTTCGACTACATGCGCAGCTACATACACTCGACAACGTACGGCCCTTCGATCGAACGTTTTCGGTCACGCTGCTCGCGGGGTATCAGAACACGCTCCTGAATCATTCTTCCCCCGCCCACTCTCTTCCGATCCGTTCATTATCGTCTGCCGACCCCATAAAACCGATCGTCAAACACCGTGTCTCTCTCGTGGAAAAGAGCTGCTCTAATGACAGCGCAAGCCATTTGCCGAGAGGGGAGCACCCTCTCTCCCGGGGGACTCTCTGCTTGCCAAAGCGAGGGTGGACAATTACTTTAAAGGGTGGACAACACATTGCTGATCTAGGTATAGTGTGCACATCGTGAAAGGATATTTCTCTGCCACTATTCCGTAACAGCCCGACAGCAACGACAATAAAATCCCCAGATCCATTGGACGGAAAGCGAACCTCAAGATTTCTCCTCATAAAGCACGTCCGTGTATGAAAGCCCTATTTTTAGAAACTCTTTGAGGGGGCTCGTTAAGTATCGCTTAACTAATCGGAACAAATGAATGTACACGTAATGATAGTTTACCATAATTTAAGAATAATACAGCATGCCTAAGTCATGAGTACCAATAAAATGAACACTTTATTCTCTTTGAACAGGACCTTTATATTGCATTTTCTTTAGCAAATTATGATAACTCTAACTTCGATTACACTGATAATATTCCTAATGTAATGTGTACTAACGTCTTGTAGTTTCCGAAATGCATTTCTAATAAAGCTGTGATCACAAAGTACACCTTTCAATTCGTACCTTTTTTAGAGTTTTACAGTTCAGACAATTGTATCTCAACTTTTCGATAAATCACTCCCTACCTTGCTGTACTGTACAATGAGGTTTATTTCTGGCGGAGTAGGTTTAACAATCTGGTCAAAAGTTAATCACAGTAGAACAGGAGGAGTTATTGTTCAAAAGAATAGTGAAAACCATCTAAGATCGGAGAACTCCGCGGTTTCTGATATTACAGTAAGAGCTCCCAAATGCGAGAGTCAAAGTGAGCCACCACCACTTGTCAGAACCGTCTCGCCGTGTGACAGATAGAAAAACACAGGACTGCACAAGTCGTTTTTCGGTTGTCTTCATTCCTGCTCGAGTACAGTACAGGTGTAGGGTTATTGATCACGACTAGTCACCCAATTTTTTTTCTACAATCTACAATGCAGAAACGAATGACAGGGATGCTATTCCGCTCTCCCAGAGTTGATGTTTCCCCTGTTTGTTATTGCTGCGGACATAAAAAACTTACCATTATTGAGATCTCGTATTCTGAGTTCAGGAGAACATGTGGTGCGGTCGAGAACATTAAACATATATCACTTAAAATGCATTATACAAGGAGAACGCTTTTAAGTTTATTAATGTATGTCAGTTCTGTATTCAACCAATCTACATTGTTTTGATATCGTTTTAAAGGCACGAGGTGGATGAAAACCGAATTACATAAATGCTTACCCCTTCAGTGTTAAATAATTAAATTTTTTTTTCAGGTTGCGACATAATTTGGGAAACTCAGCAGCGGCGTTTGTATTACAAAGCCCCAGATCTTCTTTAGCATTAGAAGTTTGTCTGATGCTCTGAGAAAAGATTTTTAAAGAGAGGCGGTCCCAGGATTCCATATACGTTATTGCTCAATAAGCGATATTACAACAAGGCTGTACTAACCTGAATTGATGACAAGTAATAACATTTAAAGACACGAAAATTGTGTGTATCACGGGGAGAATGCGTATGACTTCTATTAGAGATCTTAAAATATTCTTGTTTTACTACCATCTTTTTAGATCTTAGAACGGTACCTTATAATCAGAGGCATCCGGCATTAAATAAAATCTGCAACAGGAGTTATCAACGAAGAAAATCCTTTAATTACAATAGTAAATTATACCTTTCACAATAAGAATATAAACAGAGTTCAACCTCCTTACTATGACAGTTCCCTGTAAACTAAAGCTTTAAAAAAATCGTGTAACAGAGAAAAACAATTCATTTCTACGTTCCGGCATAAATTATACCCCACCTTAATTTTTACCTTCCTCTTTCATCTTGCTTTGATTGCTGACGTTTTGAGTTACTAGAAAGCAATCTACCAGTCAACAGAACAAAGTTATTTAATGATTAGAATAAAATGCATGGGCCCAAGGGGAAAATAAAAGAACTTACTCCCCACAGCTTTTGTGACAGCTCTGAACTTACTCCCCACGGCTTCTGTGATAAAGTAGACAGACAGATACGAGTTCTGTCACAACGACAGTTTTATTTATCATCTCTAGCCGAAACTGCAAACGAATAAAGGCTTTTTG